>CACRXP010000066.1:853552-889898 GCA_902702965.1 Spirometra erinaceieuropaei
TCCTGACGATTACACTTGCGCATCTTCACGGAGACATTTCCTAGTTGTTCCGGCGCATGTCGAGACGATGCGGATATATCCAGTGGCCCTTTTCTATTAATCGAAGGCAGCAGTACGGCCTGTTTTCTGTGTGAAACCTGCGGTTGCATAGATTTGAATTCCGGGACATCCAAATTCTACACGGCTACAGAGCAACTTCTTGATAGTGGAGTAGATGCATCGTAAGTCTGTTCCACTCACCAAATTCTCACTCAATCAACTACTACCCACCTCATCGGGCAATGTTGAACGTCGCCGCATGCAACCTCATGAGATAAAACATTCTTCCCCATTCCTTGCCTTTTAAAAACAAAGCGCCAGGGGGGGGGGTGTGTTTAGAGCATAAACAATCGGAGTTACTCTTTAGAGCTAGTCCTTACTGTATGATATCAAATCCCTTTAATAATTATATCCTTTAGCGATAATGTCATAAGTTACTCATGTTGAAGCGTTCGTCTGAGTGGCCCTCATAGGCCACTGGTGCGGACAGTTATTGATTATACCGACCGTACTCGGGACCTCGGGTATCGGGTTTTAAACGTTTGAAGGCTGCCTGGTGCTGGTCGACCAATCCGCAGCCAGCATTAAAGTAGTTTGACCAATCTGGCCTCTTCACCCACTACCACTGTCCGTGTCATTCTGCTATTAGACGAGATATCGCGTTCTCTAGTACTGCAGGCGGCAAAGCGTTCGAATGATCGAGGACGATGAACACATTCTCCATCAACATCCCCATCGTGATCTCTGCTGAAGCTCTTTAATGTTCGGGGATGACCTTCAGAAGTATTCCTCACAAAGTCCTCGCTTGTAAAGTGCGGCGCCCCAGGTCTACGGAGTATTTTAAACCACTCCGCAACTATGTAACAGTTCCGGCTTTCCCCTCCGTATTGCAGCGGCCTCGGCAAGGCGCAGGAGACGCCCAGTCCTCGCCCGAAGGCGTCAAATACAGTCATTGGGTCCACCGTGTGGCCCGTGTCCACTAGGAGCTTCGTAATTGAACTCCTGGGTAACTTACTTTCCGCCCTTAACAGTCACTTCAGCATGTATTTAGCTGACCGAACTGCCAACTGCTTTTGCGTGCGCCCAATATATTTGCATCCGCAACTACGTGCAAACTCATAAGTGCAATTTGATGTGGTGTGCATTGGCAGAATGTCTTTGACTGGTCTAACTGGAATAGCTGTTGTAATGCTTATGAACAGCAATTTAGAGGCGGTGTACGTCCGTTCAATCGCGCACCGAAGTCGTCGCTAGATCACATTTGACACATTATTGCCTTTGAAAGGGAGGTTGATGCTCACCGGCTTCTTCGGCACGGATACTTCCACAGAATTTCCCTGTCTGGGATGGCGATATCTATCAATGAACTTCTTCGGATACCCGTTTCCGAGAAAAGCTTTCTTTAGGAAACTGAATTCGTCGTTTCCATCTTACTAACAAAGTCACTCTTCCATTGTCAGGTCTCGAAATAACCACATCAGTAGACTTGCGTAGGTCATTTAGAGCCGGGAGGTGTTGTTTTGGGTAGTAGTGAGCGTTAGGCAACCGGGGACGTTCTATACTGATAGGCGATATCAACGAATTTCGCCTTTATTTATTTATCGTACTAACAACACAGGTGGACCCAATGACTGCATCGAAGGTCCTCCGGGTGACGACTGGGCGTCTCCTGCGCCTTGCCGAGGCCGCCGCAATACGGAGGGAAAAGCCGGAACTCTGTAAGCAGCTGGATCAAATGTCATAGCTGATGACGGAGGCCCCAATATCCCTTTTCTATCTCTAACAACATGAGACGACAAGGTTTGCGATCTTAGCCCCCATAATTCGACCCGGTCGCAGTGCCGTCGACCTGCGTGGCGGCTGTTCCTTCATATTGCTGGGATATCTGGGGTGCTTGTTAGTGATCACGACCCCCCGGCGCCTCCATCTCGCAGCCATGCCTTTTCCAAACTGTCCGTAAGGACCACATTGCCATAGAGTTCCCATTCCTTTTCTAGAGCGGCATGAGCTGTATAATTATTAGCAGGTGCAGTGGGCTCATAGTAGATGACTCCCCTGATGATCAGTTAGATTTTTATTTAACGAAGGGGATTCGAGAAGTAGTTCCGGAACATGGTCGACACCCACAGTGATCCCCTCTCTTATTATCTTATCGTCTCTTTCTGTTCAAAAGCCGCGTAAAACATAAGAGC
This sequence comes from Spirometra erinaceieuropaei, assembly GCA_902702965.1. Lineage (NCBI taxonomy): Eukaryota > Metazoa > Platyhelminthes > Cestoda > Diphyllobothriidea > Diphyllobothriidae > Spirometra > Spirometra erinaceieuropaei. Next base: position 855,784 of record CACRXP010000066.1, read on the forward strand.
AATAACGTTGTGGGATCTTGGATTGTCGATTCCATCCACGGTAAGAACTGCGATAGGTGAATTCGGATAGATGACGACCCCTGAACCATCCCCACACTCTCACTACCCAGATTCTTCACCCAACCCTTCCGGGTGGTAGTACCTGGGGGAGGAAATGCGGCCAATTCGTAACATATCGCAAATGAGAGGCGGTCGACGAGTAAATCAGCTCGCATGATCTATACTTAACTGTATTCTGGGCGCCGAAAAAAAAACGACTCAGGAGAACAATCTCACAAGGTAGGATCTTGCGAACAAAATTAGACAATAAGAGGTTTTACGCGACCTTAAAGAATCCTTATTAGAGTAAAGAAGGCACCGAATCATGCATCACAACAGCCACCAGTAAGCACGCATTCTTACCCTGAACCTGCTTCGCCGCCCCCGAGATCCGGTATATGCCAACTTGTTGGAGTCCCCGAGTGGCCACCTCGGTGACACAGTGGATCACAATGGCCGGCACTTGAGGGAACTCATTTGGTGGACAACAGTTGGACAACTTCAGCGTGCGTCGAATAGTCTGTCGCTTTGTGGCCGATGAGAGTGGCGTGGTTACAGCGTTGTGTCGGCGATCGTGAAGCGGTGTCTGATGCAAGGGCGTCTGCCCCAGCTGAAACGTTCCACGGCTCTGAGACTTCATCATCGGGGTATTCCCGGCGGGATCGGGCCGTGGTGAGGGCGAAAGTTCACTAACCGGCACACAGGGCTGTTTCAACTAGACAAAACAGGACGTAAGGCCTGATTAACAACGAAAGGTCTCTATGGTTCGCTTTAACAAGGAACGTGCAAGTCTCATCACTCACCTGATTCCGGCAGACTGCGTGGACAACTAGGCGGCAGTTGTTGCACTTGAGTGCCTGCTTGCCAAAAGTTACCTTTTTACCACAACAGCTGCAAGTCTCAAAATGGAGTACGGAACGGGAGGCGAAGTTGTGCGGTCTGGTCAACCGACTGCCCGTGACCTAACACACAGAGAGAGCACGGTAAATTCAAGGCAGTTGGACATACCGATGTGTCAAGGCGTTTGCGTTTTTTACTGCCAGATTTGACAAAACTACCCGTGGCACTAGCAGTTGGGGTTGCCTCAAAGGCATTCATGCTGGCCAAACTTGTCGAGTCATCAGTAGTTGCGCCACCGACAACCCCCGGGATGAGCCCATCGTCATCAGACAACGGAGGACATCCGACTAGCGGTGAGGGTTTGAAAAGCACATCGTGGTAGCTGTCGTTCGACTCGGAAGAAGCGCGTTTACGGGGAACGCCACGGTCGGCAGGCATGGTTGACGTCTAAAGGACAGATGCGAGGAGAGGTAAAAAAAAGTATAGCGAGAATTTGGGTTAAAACTGCTCCAAACGAAAGCTTCGAGGGAAAACGTATGCTCCAATGTTAAAGGTTACGAAGTGTTCAAGGCAGCAAATTAGAGAACCAAGGACAAGCAAGTGACAAACTTCCCTACCTCGACAGGTACCTCTCCAACCTTGACGGTATACCACATACGTTTAAAACTGAAATACGGATCCAGTTGTAATAAACAAGCAAGTGGAACAGTTTCTAAAATTTTGCCGAATAATGCACTTTATGATGGTCAAGCAGTGTCAGGCCGTTACCAATAATTCACGGAGAGCGGGAAGGTCGTACAATGACCAGCGGAAAGCATATTTAATTACGAAATTTTATGACTGGTTGTACTCTTAGTTACATGAGTATGCTCCTTTGAAATTTGACGAACATCAGATCAACAAGAAGTGGCCCGCCGTGAGTACAGTTGCTGGAGATTACGTAAGAGACTAAATAAACCAGATACCCTTCCACTTACAGATTGATAACGAGACTCCGTCTGACCTTTGTGACCGGACTTGTCGTTCAGGAAGGATACACTTTGACGATTGGAACTGAGACGCGTGGAACGACGGAGAGTTTCTGGATTATCTACTGCTCTGGACTTTCTGCGGCTCCCTGTGGCCGATTTCCGGGCAGGATGCGGGTGCCTGATTTCGGTTAGAAAAGTTAAAAGCCAAAAATTTTTATATTATTTTAGCCCAATGTCAAAAGTGGGGTGAGAAATTTTTCGCATAAATACTTTAAAAGAACGTGCCTTTCTAACGTGCACGGGCACCCATTTTTTGGTAGGAACGCTGGCAGTTTTCAGGCTGATGTGACAAACGGAGACGTCTCATTTTGGTTACGAAAACTTGCAGCCTTGTGCCTTATCAGCCAGATACTGGTCAACCAGTAATAAGTGCGGTGTGCTCCAAAATCACTAGATTGTCTACGTTTTCTAAACAACCTCTCCATTTTTTGACCTGTGACGCTAACTTTTGACAGGCTCGCACAAAACGCCAGTGATCACCTAATATCAACGGTTTTAATCAATGAATAAGCTCCATTATAGGGTGTTCTCGTTCTGATCCTTGCATTCTGATTTGTTCGTCCTCTTTCGTGTGCTTGACACGGTCTAAGCTACAACAGGGGGCAAAATAATTTGACGCGCGAGATTTACGCGACGACTCCTCTCTCCTTGGTTGGCAAGGAGTGTGAAATAACCGGGGCAGAAGTAATTGATCAATCCGAGTCGGCTTCTGTCAAAGAATAAACCACTTCGATCTCCGTTGCGCCTAATGTAGAATAAAACTAGTATCATGCGGCCTTCAGACAGAGGAAGGACTATGGCGGCTCGAAGTTCTCACTTCCTGCACTGAATTTTCGAACTCATGTCATGAACCTGAGACGTACCAACAACGCTAAGCGCTTCCTAACGGCTGCGTTTGTTAACCTAGTCAAACGCTGCTGACAAAGCTGATATTGACGCCCCGCAACTGATTGCTGAACGGAGACCGTCTTGAACTCACTCGGATGTACATTTCTAGAGAATTAGAGGCAGCTCAGAATGACAGATAAGAACTTCATTAGGACATCTCAGTACAATGCTGATCACCGACGCACTCTAAGCGTCGATACAAAATAAGTCAATCAGGGAGAAGGGCTGACAGGAATACATGTATGATACTCTAGGATCGTTAAAGAAATCATGTCATTTAAATTACGCGACACCTTCTAAAGAACGGTGCAATGTTTTGAATGCGTCAAATGAAAAATAATCATGGTTCGATGGCTGAAATGAAATGTTTTATTGATTATTGGGTGTTTTACTTGTGACCTCAACCCCCCCCCCGCTAAGGACTTTATGCTTGAAACGTAACCTCATCCGGCTTTTAAGAAAGTAGCTAATGATAGCAACAAAACGAGCTATCAATTTCGGTGAAATTGCCGAAGTAGAAAGTCGGTAACTTACACATGAGGTGTGTTTTTGTCGCCAGTGTCAGAACTTGAGGAGGCATTCTCAGGATCTAATAGAGAACCAGCAGAATGTTCCCTTCGTCTGTCCCCAGGTGGGAAAGGGGGCCAATCAGACAGATCCCACTCCAGCTGGGCGAGACGCTGTTTGGCCTGATCCAAGTCACTATCACGCAAAACTTGGCGAATTATGTCGAGGTGACACTGGAGTCTTTTGGCCTCCTCACCCAGCCGTTGAGATCGGGCTCGTTCATGCTCCAGTGCTAGTAGAGCTGCCTCCTGTATCAGTGTTTAGTAGAGAAGAATAAACTGGAAAATTACCTTTTGATCATGAAGATTACTGATCTGTCGTTGAAAGGAACGACAGGCGTCCGCGTACTCGATTAGTCTGCGCTCGGAGAATAGGTAAAGCTGTGAGGCGGCTTTGTCGGAGACGTCTGATGCATCCAAGAGCTAAAGACCAACACAACGCGGGAGTGCTGAATGATACTCTTCAGTCAAAATGGGTGTGACTCACTAAGTTGACATCAATGACACAGGATACATGAAAAGTATGTTGGTTACAGACCGAATATGTATGCGGACGTCCCGCATTTGGATAACACAGACATGAGCACTGTCCGACGCTTATTAAATAACCTGCCTTGGTGAGAGCAGGTGTAAAAGATGAAGATCAACACACAAAACCCTACTTATAGCGTAGGGAGGAAGAGGTTATGGACGAAAATGAATAAAATCGGACAAGGCCTGACAAATAAAGCGGACACTGGCTTGGAAAAATGGATAAGGATGCAGACCCCTCATCCCGAATCTGGTTTGTATCGATCTCTAGCTAGCTAGCTGCCTTAATGGGCAGACGGTTTTGAATATGTCGAACAACTACATCCTTCACATTTGATCTTACGCAGAGATTTGGAGACAGGCGTGTATTCAGACAAGAAGTCCAGGACAACAATGCCCGTCGTTAACCTAGCTGCTGGCAGCCCAGTGTGGTAATTGGTAGGCGAGGTGGGAGGGCCTGTAGAACGCCAGCTTTGAAATAAGCAGGCCCTTGGGCGGAAAAATCACCGATCGCGAGAATACGGCGACAACTATAAGAGTGTGCGAACGGTGGTCGGGCACATATACAATCATTAGCCTGCCAGGAGATCCGATGACGGTAGTGTTACGCTACGGCAGTTAACTCGAAGCCAGATGAAACCCGTTACTACCACTGATAAGGGGTTCGTTTGAAGCAAAACAAAATGCTAAGGGACTGAAACAAACAAGCAGATTACACGGCCACTCAGACCTACCCGTACTAAAAAAATATCGAGTCGGATTGAAACTGCAAGCAAAGTTTTGCAATTTAACTATTTTCCTTACATCTGTACCATCAAAGTGGAGTTTTCAGGACTTCTGTCGTTTACTCCAAATATACTGACTGACAAGCGATAAAATGCGGTATTGGCCGGAATCGCACACCCATTAAAAATGCATAGCAAACTACCGAGCAAGTGAAAAAGAACAAGGTGTTCGCGGAATGAGTGTTTCCAGAAGTCAGGCCAAAAAGGGGCAGTTAAGCATTCACCGTGTCTAGAGATACAACAGTTTTCGGGCATGCCAAGTCTAGCAGAGTACGGTCGACGGCCCATGCTAACTGCCGCCATCGTCAATTCAGATGCACATTTAAAAGCGTTGCATCGGTGTGTGGCCTTCACGTTTTTACATATGTGCTAGTTTCCAGGTCCAGTATGTATATCTTATAAAGGAGCGCTCCAAAAAAAGATGAAAAACGTCTACGTACAGGATGTTCGCTGCTATCCTTGAAATAAACATGAATGATAAAAAAGTTCCCTAAATCCAAGAACACAGAGCATCATACATGCGCACGAATTCAAAAACGTAGCTGTTGGCCAGAGAAATTAAGCAAAAGAGTACTATGGGAATGCTAGCCTTAAAAACGTGCAGGGAAAGCGACAAACTGAAAGAATTGGGTAGAATCAATCACACCATGCCGGACGAATGTACGCGCAGGCGAGGATTTGAAGATATTGGCCGACGAGAAACACAAAAGTCGTAAGCTTAACGGGGTCCGCGAGCTCGACAGTAAATTGCGCTCCTTCAGGAAGGCAAGCACATACAGAAATTCAGAAAAAATCGGTACACCGATCGGAGTGATGAGTAAGACCGAGCGGTCAGGAATCCCTGACCTGTGTGCGCCCAGGTTTACAGATGTGCACGACAAACAGGCAAAAACCGCAGTTCGACAGTCATCATGTTGTTGCAAACAAATACAGCAACAGCGTCACAATCTGCCGTCGGTACGACTGAGCAAACAACTACTTTGGTGCTATTAATAATACTGAACAGGCACGAATTATAAAAGTTCCTTCGAAGTAAAACGGGGATAGCAGTCTAACCTTTGATATATATTTAAAAAGCGACTGGACCGTGACTAAACATCCGGTCTTCGGCAGTTTTTTCTGGTCCAGCCTCGGCCTCATACCGCAAAATAATTTTTCGAATAATTTACTGTTGGCGCACTGGCTTTCCCATGCGTTTAAACAGAGTAATCAAGTTCAGTTCAGTTATATTTAGGGATAGATAGGCATACACCTTTGAACTCATAAATCCAGTGGTAACTAACCTCAGGATCTAGGGGTCCGAGGCCGCAAGCCTCTTGTCAGCGTGAAACCTTCCTCCAATGAAATTAAGGTGAGCCTGCTCGACGTGTCACTGACAGATGCCACATTTACAGCTCGCATACACATTCATTAAGCGTATTATTTATAAAATGCTACAATTCTGACAGCCGTCGGTAATTATTTCGTTAACGTACCGGTGTTCAGCCCGCGAACCTTCCTTGGGCAATGTTTTGCACTCAATCTGCTCAGATTGGCAAAGTTGAGATATCTGGGTTGATTATTTGGAGACGAAGACAGGCTCTCCGGAAGAGGTTTATTTAAATGCTGACGTTTCAAAGAATTGGGTCGGCTTTTCATTGTCAAAGCGTAAAATGCACTTAATCGATCAGAAATTTAATTTAAAGTGGCAGTTGTGTTGGCCGGCCTCATGCTGATCGATTTTTCCCTCCTCTTGCTGCCTCGGCCTCTCGGGAGATGGTTGACGGGTGTTTTGCCTGTGTGTTTTGTGAGTCACCACTCCGTCGAGGGGAACTAATTGGACTTTAGTCGGGCGGTCGGTCTGGCGGTTCTTTTTCTTCCTCGCCGAGTAAATTCAACGTCGGGCTATCTCCGTGCGGCCTTCTTAAGTCCGGTGTGGTTGTTTGGCCCTGAGCTCTGCGATTGTGATGATGTCAACTTTTTGAAACGTCAGCACTTAAATAAACCTCTTCCGGAGACCCTGTCTTCGTCTTCAAATTCTATCTGCTGTCATCCTCTGAGTATTCCCGCTGTTCACGAATTTCACTTGCCGAGGTTGAGCTAGTTCGCTGTCCAATATGGATGGCGCGAGATCCGGTTGCACTGCCGAACATTTTTTGCATCGTCCTCATCGAGCTCTGCTTCGGCAGAGGCCTACTGTTCCCTTTGCAGTCTTGACAGATACTACCGACCTACTGATCAGAACACGTGGTGCTCTTTCCAATTCCTTACGCGTCGACCGGTATAGAATGAAAGGCAGGGAGACTGATGTGCATAGCATTGGCACAGCTAATGGGAAAGGGTTGCCTCTAGAAGCGAAGAGGCGAGTTCCAGGAAAAAGTCTCAATGAAGGAGACCTGAACGCTGGGACAAGAGGTTCATTAACTTGACGTTTCGTATTCTCACTCGAATCCATCGTCAGAGATAAAATCAGATAAAAGTGGTGAATTTCACAGGTACTGAAGTATGTATAAGATGTAGTTGCTGGCTGCCACATGCCTATCACAATTGGTCGCTTCCGAGTGCATCACGGCTCGACTGGTCGGGCGTTGAAGTATGCAGTTGTCATGCAGTTGCTATGCGCTTGTGTGCCAGCCAAGACTATCGGTTCCCACACTTATCGCACACAGTCGACTTGTTGGCTACCGGATTTCGTCATCTGTGTGGACTCTTGGACAATTTGGATCGCCGACATTGACACCAGGAGCAGTGGTCATCTGCACCATGTCCTCGCAGTCAAATACTTTGCTAAGACAAAATCTCAAAGGCAAATATAGGGCGGTGGGTGCGTTGCGTTTGTTGATTGATTGAGGACTGGCAAACCATGACTCGAGCAATTTGCGGCTCATGCGTTTGTAACATCTAGCAATAATTTCTGCATCGTCAATCTCGAATGTGTGGTTGGGTTCCATCGAATGAGCCCCGACTTCGGAGCTGCCGTCGTTCCTCCACACTGCTGCTGTGTGTTCGGCTATCCGAGCCCAGTGAAGTCTTCCGGTTTTTCCGACATAGTTGTTTTGCCTACAACTGCACCAGACCCTGTTTGCAACTCCAGATGTTTTCCGCCGTGGCAATGGGTAGTTTTGCCCAATGACCTGGTTGCTTCCGGTCTGTGTGCGACTCCAATTCCAGGTGGTGTGAGAAGGCGGCCGGCGGGCCCCGAGACATTCTTCACGTACGCGAGAGCTCGCCAAAATTTCGGGCCGGTTGGATTACGTCCCCTGTCTGGATTGCGCAGGCACTGATTGACGAAATTGCGCGGGCAGCCATTCGGTCTAAACACCCGTCGAAAGTATCGTAACTCAGCAACTTCGTCTTCCAATTCACTGCAATGTGTCTCCACACGCTGGTATGGTTTCCTTACGCAACTGCGTTTGTAACTGATTGAGTTGTTGCTGTTTTAGCTCAGTACCTGCGTCTCGTTTGTCGCCTTCCTGAATGCTTTGGTTTTTTTAGGCCACCACAATTTTTGCGGCAGATGATGACTTCAAGAAGGGTCAACTGGTTGTTTTTCTCTTCTTTCATCGTAAATTGGATGGCCGGGAAGATGGCGTTGAGGTGTTCCTTGAATTCCATTACCTGATCCCGTTCGATAAAGGCGAAGGTATCATCTACATATCGAGCCCAGAGTTTCGGTCCGTGATGTCGGAAGACGTGCGAGTCCAACCGCCGTAGGATCAACTCGTCTATGAGTACCCAAAACAACGAATCCATTGGCGTGCCTTTCACCTGCTCGTAGATTGCTTCGTCAAACATAAATTAAGTCTTGAGACAGAACTGCAAAAGTTGGAGGATTTGGGCGTGTCCAGGGCGATTCTTCGTTTCATCGTATTTCTCTCATAAGAAAAGTTCGATGGTCTCGAATGCCAGGTCCTGCGAAATAGAAGTAAAAAGTGACTTGACATCAAATGATACCACAACACACTTGGCAGGAGGCTTCGCAGGAAGTTGCATGGAGAGATAAGCCGGCAGATCGTGACAACGTGCTTGAGCTCCTAAAGATCGACCTACAGGTGCCGCACATGGCGCATTTCTATTTCTTGGCATAAGTGCTCAGTCATGGTGGTTGGCGACGACCGCCAACCTCAACTAAGTATTGACGGTCACGCCATAAATGTGCCTGGGATTATTAAGGATGTGGGAGTATCAAAATCCCAGAGTCTCAATCGCCCGGAGCAGTGTGCCTTGATAGTCTCCAAAGCACGTAGAACAACCGGGTATATCCTTCGAAACTTAAAAACTAGGAACATTAGAATGCGCCTTTTTAACATGTACGTTCGACCTGGCCTGGAATACTCTTCGTTTTTATTTAACATCTTGCGTGCTACTGAGCGGAAGAAAATAGAATTCGTTCAAAACCTTTTTACCAAGAGAGATTTAATCCCGAAAAACCCATAATTGTCATACAAAGAACGTTGCCGGCTTACAGGTGCTGAGCATTTATGGTTCCATAGATTACAAAATGAACAAGAGAAAATCACATTTTAGATCTAATCTTTACCAACGACACTGCCCCTGTTTTGTTGCTTTCAAAAAGGACCCCTTTGATAGTGACCACGTATTAATTCATTGTTGATTACCGCGTGCCTTTTCAAAAAAGACTAGCACGGTTCGGACTTACCTAAACTATAATTGCGTAGATAACGAGTTAATAAATAACTATATTAGATCATTGGATTTGCGTGGCATCCTCTCCTGTAGCGCTGCAACCATTCTTCCTGATGTCATGTCCAATGTTTCTGAGGACATCTTGGAGTTTGTGTCTCGTAGATATCTCAAGTCTAATTCTTTTGATTCCCTTGTTCCTTACTTTCTTTGAAACAGACTAAAAAGTTGAGACGACAGCTGCGTGACACATCCAGCAGTTCTTCATCCGTTCATATTAGAATAACAGAGATTTTTTAAAAGGTCCCAAGGATGCGCCAAGCGCGCGACGAGAATCACTTGCCCTCAGTGATTCGAACCCTGGCAAATCCGTCGCTAACATCTCCCGACATCGGTCCTCCTGTAAGCGTGACCACGAACTTCCACCCCTGCTAAACGATAACGAAATCTTCCAAATCGATGACACTCACAAGTCGGAGTTGTTTGGTGCTTTCTTTGCAAAACACCTTAAAACTGAGTCCGAACCAGTCCTTTTCTTTCGTTTACTTCCAGATAGGACACTGAGTGCAATCGATTTCTACTAAGATCTCATTAAGCAACACATAAGTTGTTTGAAAAACTCACACTTTTGGGAAACAGACGGGATTCCAACTATATAAAAGGCATCTGATCTTTCCATATTGCTTAGTCATTTATCCTCGGTTTATATTTCAAAGGGATTCCTTCCTGAAACATGGAAAACGTCAATTATCATTCCCGTCTTCAAGTCAAGGTCTCGGTCCGATGTTAATAAGTGTCGGGGTGTGCACAAAACACCGTCTCTAGCAAAGCTTCTTGAAACGATGATATTTAATGAAGTTCTTGACATCTGTCAAGTTAATCGGCTTCTGAGCTTTAGTCAGCACGGAATTTTTCCTTAACGATGTTGCGAAACTTGCTACTTGGCATTTCTTAATCTACTCACTTCTCTTCGTAATGAACAGCAGTCAGTGGTAATTTTCTACTTTGGTCTTAGCAAAGCCTTTGACAAGGTGCCCCATAGACGTCTTTTGGTAAAATTGGAAGTTCTAGGCATCCGGCCGCCTCTACTCGACTTCATCAGGTCCTATCACTCCAACCGATATCAGAAAGTCATGGTCGGTAATAGCTACTCGACACCTCGCTCGATCACCAGTGGCGTACTTCAAGGCACGGTTCTGGGTCCGCTACTCTCCCTTCTTTACATCAATGATATTTCGACTGAACTCGGGAATTCGCAAAGTCTTGTTTATGCCGATGACCTCAAATGTGTTTACTCATATTCTAAAGACACAGTAAACGTTTATGTTGAAAAAAGTAAGGCCGATTTACGACGCTTAAACAGATGGGGTTCAACATGGCCTTTTTAAAATGTACGTTCGACATGGCCTGGAATACTGTTCGTTTTTATTTAATCTCATGCGTGCTACTGAGCGGAAGAAAATAGAATCCGTTCGACACTTTTTTACTAAGAGAGATTTAATCCCGGAACACCGACATTTGTCTTACAAAGAACGTTGCCAGCTTACAGGTCCTGAGCTTTTATGGTTCCATAGATTACAAAAGGAACTATTTTCGCTATTCAAACTCTTATATAATCACACATTTAACCCGCTCACCTCTTTAAGACATCATGAACACCCCCGATGTAACAGTCACCGTGAGGTTTTTTATTTCTTCCTCTGGCACGTACTGTGAAATATCGTCGGTTCTTTTCTGTAAATGCAATTGCTTTAATAAGCCATACTTGTCTAATCGTAAACAAAATGTTTTGGCGGGATCTTCACTTTCCAGTGAAAGCTCTATTGTAAATGGTGTCCTACAAGGTACCGTTTTAGGTCCCGTTCTATTGCTGCTTTACAGAAGTCGGCAGTTAAACATTCTCAATCATTCATTTATGCCGATGGTCTCAAAAGTGTATATTCTCTCAATAATTCTACGAATTTTCATTGTTTAAGGAAAATCCATGCTAACCTGCTTGCTCTTCCAGCGTGGAGATCAAAATGGCTGACGGAATTGTCTTCGTCTAATGTCGCTGTATGTATTTTGGACCTGATAGGCTACCCCAAGCAGTGGTCTTTCAAGCACACTTATGACCGAATGTACCGCAATCATGGATTTAGGTTCAAGTTACACCAATAATCTTGATCTCTCGATACGCGCTGACAGAATTGCAGCAAAATCTGTCTAGACCTGTGGCTTTATTTCTTACAATTCCTATATCCCCGAAATTAAATAAAGAATTATTACTAAGATGCACATTAAATGTGCTGTACCTGTTTGACAACCAACTCTATAGACAAATAGACGGCGTTGCTATGGGCTCGCCTCTCGGACCTCTCCTAGCCGATGTCTTCATGGGCAAATTGGAGAGATTCCAACTAAGCGATCAGAACAAAAAACTTAACGTTAGGCCGCTATGTCGATGATATCCTCGCAACTGCCACAGATGAAACCGACGTATCTACCCTCTTATACGATGTAAATCAGGCACATTTCTCTATAAAATTTACGTTGAAGATCAAAACGGCCGGTTAGCTCCCTTTCTTAGATGTTCTTCTAAGCAGGAGACCTGACGGCAGTGTCCGAAGAAGCGTCCGCTGGAAGAAAACCTGGTCTGGACAATACACAAACTTTGCTAGTTTCATACTCCTACAACAAAAGCGAAATGTAGTCCGATGTTGGGCGCAAAGAGCTTGAAAAATTTGCTCAACAGATAGCATCGAGGAGGAACTTAGAAAATTCCAGCACTTCCTTCGTGAAAATCGGTACCCGGACAGGTTCATCGCAAAGAATATGACCGAACGACCGGTAAAACCGCCACACCGAAGGCCGAAAACAAAACTCTGTTCCTTTAAGTCCCTTTTCAAGGGGATGCTGCGAGTGAACTCTTAAAGAGGCGCCTTGATCAAGCTTTTCGCGAACCTTCCCAGCATCAAGGGTTCCAGTATCCTTCTCTACTAACCCTGTTTGACGCGGAAAAGGCATGGATAATTTGCCACCCCAGACCACTTCAAAGTGCATCTATTGCTTCACTTGCTTCTGTAGAACAGGTTATATTGGTCGCACGAGTCGGCGCTTATCCAAGAGAATACGGGAACATCTCCCGGCGTGGCTGGGAAAAGACGAAACTAGGAGTATAAGCAGCGCCATTCTCGCGCACGTTGTCGATTCCGGGCATCAATGAGGCTTTTCGTATGATTTATAATGTCCCCTCGAACTATCCTAAAGCACTGGGACAGCGTCTGTCGGCAACAGCAGAGGCGGTCGCCATCAGGTTGCGAAAACCAATCTTGTGCGCACAGAAGAAACACGTTCAGGCTCCGCGCCTACAGTGGTCGAGAGTTGACTAACGGTGCAACTCCCCCCGCGCACCTCCGCTCTCATCCCGCCCCTGACAATGACTACTATTACCCCCCTCCCTCACATTCCCATATCCAGCCTGTGTATTAAGGCGAAATTTAAACGATTTATCTTATAACTGACGTGCTTTACTTCTACCCCGTTCCCATATAATTGTACTTGCCCGACGAGAATTTATCGAAAGCTACGTATGCTCGCCACCTCGTCTTCTGATAAATGTTATGGGAATTTTTGCAAATTTAAGTCAAGACTCTATCGTATGTTTTTACATCCCATTCTTAAGTATTTTGCCAATTCTTTGGTTTGATGAACGAGGCTGGTAGTTCAAAAATTGAAGACGTTCAAAAACTTTAAGGCACGGAACATCCAAATATCTACTACTCAGATAGATGCCAGATAATTAACATAAAATTTTTACGGGTTCAAAGACTAAATCCAGGCTTCCGTCTTCTCTTTCGCATTAACAATATTTCAAATCTTCCTCGAATTTCAGCAATTATCCCCAGTAGTCGCCCATAAAATCTTCGTAACTCTTCCTTGATTATACCTCCTCCAGCTTCCTCCGCATATAAACGCTCTCTTTTTTCGCTTCCAGGTGTACTTTCCTCTGGAATAACCTTCCAATAAATATAAGATCTTCAGATAATCTGCACATTTTCACGAGAAGGCCGCGCCTTTATCTGAATGCTGACTCGATTAAACTTTTATTTTCCTCATCATTCCCGACACCTTTCGCTATGACGCTGAGAAAGGGCCACCGGGAATTTAGGACGCCGCCACAAATTACCGTGTCCGCTCACAATTCCTTCTTTTGTGTGTAGTGTCGCTTCATAGGATACCTCATCAGAAAGGTTAATTTTTCGATTTTTCAGTTCATGCATCGTGTCCCTCACAGAGTGCGCTTATGGCGGAAACTTCTGTATTCGCCATATACTAGTAGTCTGGACGAATCTTCCTTGCCCCCTGCTTGGCTGGACTCGGATGACTGTGATCGATCGCATCTGGGTTTTATCGCTTTGAGACTGGATTTCTATCTGCCACTTTGACATGAATGGCCTCATCCGGCATATGAATTCTGCCTTGATGATGTCAGTTTCGAACCTTTTTCTCAATCGAACATACAGGCCAGTACTGCGTGGCCCGCCAACTTACCCCTTCATAAAATTCGTTATACACTGACACGGGCAGGCCGGTTCTGCCCGATTTTTACACTTTTATGAGCACCAGTTTTTCCTCCCATAATGTTAATCCAGTCATATTCATATTGTTTGTATCTTAGGAGTTTTTTCACTGCTCTTATTGCCTACATTCTGCATACCTGTTCTAAAATTCATGTAAAAGTTATTTTTACTTGCTACGAACGGACCCTTATGGGCTTTGAATGAAAGTTATTAATATTATTACTATTATTATTATTACTATTATTATGACTGTTCAATCCAGTTGGATTCGGTGTTTCTTATACTGTGAGGTGACAGCCGGCGACTACTATATTTGATGGGTTTCCTGTCCCGCACTAACCCCAGCTCTAATCTTCCGCGTATTGACCCTTACTCCAAAAGATCGGTCTTGTGTACCCCTTCATCCCTTCACGGTGGTCCCACCGTCTCTTTGCTGAACGTTTAAGCACTAACTGGCAAGACAGGAGGGAGGCAACGCGGTTGGTCACAGACCGCTTTGCTCCGAGACTAGGTTGGGGTATTTGGCGCTCCGGGGTTCATCAAAGCGCGGAAAAATGTGTCTCTGAAACGTATTTGCTGACCGAAGAGCTACTATAATTAGATGAAAACAGCGGTATCCACCGTGATCGTCAACAGATAGCTAGGAGTTAAGATGGAGAGATAACATTCAAATCCGCTAAAATCATTGTTCCCAAAGGATAAAGTTAAGCAAAGTAAATTCCTCACGAGGGTAGGATGAGTGCATGGGGATTACTTGGCGGCAAACCCAGGGTGGGACTGATATTGGGAGCGATAGCTTGAAAATCTCAGAGGTCAGGGCGGATTCTTAATGATGGCCGGAGATAAGCGAAGCCGAGGCAACTTAGAACGTGTACGTCAACATGGCCCAACTACTTCTGTGATAGGCTAGTTAGGGGTGACATCGCATTCTGTGAAGGACACAAAACATAGAATGAAAAATCAAAAAAATCGAAATTTCTGATGAGGAATCATAGAAAGCGAAACAACTGGGAGGGGGAGAGAGAAGTGTGAGCGGACAGAGGAAATTGGGGATGATAACCTTAATTACCAATGGTCATCGCGAAAAATGACCGGGAAGGACGAGAAAGGTAAGAGTTTAATCGAATCAGTATTCGGATAAAACCGCAGATTTATCTTAAAAGTATGTAGAATCCTTCTTTGTTTAGGAGAACTGTTGCTCGTTTTTTGCCTTCAGAAAAACCCACAATTTTTAGGTGCTGATTCCATTGAATAAATAAATAAAGAAATAAATTTTTATTCAATGCCAGTTTACAGGCATTGTCAAGGGAAGCGATTAAGCACAAATCCGACCAGCAGTGGAAAAAACTCCTGAGCTAAAGGGATAAAAATAGAGTTGATGGTGGTTTTTATGGTTTGGAGGGCTCAGGAGAAAAAACTGCCGGCGGTGGTAGAATATCGACCGTCAAGAAGGGGGGAGGTTGCACGGTATCGGAGATTATCGGACGTCAAATTTCTTTCATGAAGTTGGGGATAGTCAAAGTAGAGGCGTTGAGGAACAGCTGGTGAGACCGGCCATAGTGTTCAGAGACCACAAACGCCATCGCTACGGTACAGTCGATCAGTAGATTCAGCACCCAAAATTTGTGGGAGCTTTTCTGAATGCAAAAATCGAGTAATAGTTCTCTTAAAAAAGGATAATTTTGCTGAGTTTTCACACTCATGGGTAGTTTATTCCAAATAGCAATTGCATTGACAGAAAAGAACCGATGATATTTAACAGTACGTGCCAGAGGCAGAAATAAGAAGACCTCACGGTGACTGTTACGTCGTGGGTGGATATGATGTCTTAAAGAGGTGAGTGGATTAAATGTTTGGTTATATAAGAGTTTAAATAGCAAAAATAGTCCCTTTTGTAATCTACGGAACCATAAAGAATCGAGGCCTGTAAGCCGGCAACGTTCTTGGTAAGACAAATGTCGGTGTTCCGGGGTTAAAATTCTCTTGGTAAAAAAGTTTTGAACGGATTCTATTTTCTTCCGCTCGGTAGCACGCATGAGGCTAAATGAAAACGAACAGTATTCCAAACCAGGTCTGACGTACATGTTGAAAAGGCGCATTCTAATGTCCCTAGTTTTAAAATTTCGGAGGATAAACCCGGTCGTTGTACGTGCTTTGGAGACTATGAAGGCACAGTGCTCCGAGAGATTGAGACTCTTGGAGTATGAAACGCCCAAATCCTTTATAACCGCTGGCGCATTTATGGCGTGACCTTCAATACTTAGTTGAGGTTGGCGGTCGTCGCCAACCACCATGACTGAGCACTTATGCCAAGAAAGAGAAAGGCGCCATGTGCGGCACCACTGGGCGAAAGCCTGTAAATCGCTCTTTAGGAGCTCAAGCACGATGTCATGATCTGCCGGCTTATATCAATATGCAACTTTAAGATCATCGGCTTACATGAAAGGCTTACCATTCTGAAATAAATCGGGTACATCATTAACGAAAAGGCAAAATAAAAGCGGGCCGAGTACACTACCCTGAATGACTCCACTCCTCACATGTGTGGGGTTGGAGATGGTATTGGAAATCTTAACTCGTTGTGGGTGAGTGCCCAAATAATCTTCCGCAGTGATGGATTTCGCGGTCTCTGATCGCTTTTCCCTGTATCATCCTGTGAGAAACCGTGCTGACTCTGCAGCCCGCAATACTACGAACAGTCTCTTTAGCCGACAGCGAGCAAATCTTCTCCCATGTACTCTGTTTGGTTCAGTCACAATTTTATGAAATGTAATAGAGACTCAAAGCATCCGATGAGGTGTTAATCATTCCTTTATGGACCTACCTCAATTCACAGACAGCGGTTTCTTTCTTGGACCATCCCAACTATCCAAAAACACAATCACATATATTTATAACCTCAGGAGTTTTTTTTACTGCTATCTCGATCTGTGCTTTATCTTTCCCTGATACTTAATACAGTAACAAGACTTTTTATTTTTTGACAATTTTATACATTTTGGATGGTTATCCCAAAGGACAGTACACCCAATTCAATTCAATTCAATTCAATTATTTTTATTAAAGACCCGTCGTGGTCCCATCAAAGCAAGTAAAAATAAATTTACATGCGAATTTTAGACGAGGTAGGCAAAATCTGTACAAAGTGCAATGCATAGTTTTTGAGATTAGAAATCCGTTAAGCAAAATGAAAATGAAAAAACGAGGGGTGAAAAAAAAACTCCAAAGCAAAATTTAAAAATGGTTGTAGTAATTTAACAGGAGAAAAAAAAACCTCTCAGAAAAATAGCATCAGAAAAATACAGGGAGGACTGGCCTGCATGTGGCGGTACAGAATGGAATATAGTCCGACATCAACATGGCCGAAATAAATGTCAGCTGTATATGGCATTGTGTAACGGATTTCATAAAATGGTACGTAGGCGGGTCGGTCAGGACTGGCCTGTATCGTCTTGAATAAGAAAAATAAGTGGCGAAATTGAAAACCAGTCTCGAGCTGATAGGAACCCAGATGCGGTCGGTTACATTCAACCGAGTCCATCCGAGCATGGGGGAGATTCGACCAGACTACTAGTATATGCGAATTTATAAGGCTTTGTCAAGACCGCCGATGGAGCGCATTCTTTAAGGGCACGATGACAACCAGTCTCGAGGCGACAAGGACCCAGATGCGGTCTGTTGCAGTCATCAGAGTCCATCCGAGGATAGGGCAAAGGAGATGCGACCAGATTACTAGTATATGGCGAATATAGAAGGCTTCGCCAAGAGCGTCGATGGAGCGCATTCAGTGAGGGCATCATGAAGATCAGTCCCGAGGCGATGGGAACCCAGATGCGGTCGGTTACATTCAACCGAGTCCATCCGAGCATGGGGGGAGATTCGACCAGACTACTAGTATATGGCGAATATAGAAGGCTTTGTCAAGACCGCCGATGGAGCGCATTCTGTAAGGGCACGATGACAACCAGTCTCGAGGCGACAAGAACCCAGATGCGGTCTGTTGCAGTCATCAGAGTCCATCCGAGGATAGGGCAAAGGAGATGCGACCAGATTACTAGTATATGGCGAATATAGAAGGCTTCGCCAAGAGCGTCGATGGAGCGCATTCAGTGAGGGCATCATGAAGATCAGTCCCGAGGCGATAGGAACCCAGATGCGGTCGGTTACATTCATCCGAGTCCAACCGAGGATGGGGGAAGGGAGATGCGACCAAACTAATAGTATATGGCGAATACAGAAGGTTTCGCCAAGAGCATCGATGGTGCGCATTCTGTGAGGGCACGATGCATGAACTGAAAAATTGGAATAATTAACATTTCTGGTGAGGGATCTTAGGTAGCGAGACTACTCATAATGGAAGGAAACGTGAACAGATACGGAAATTTAATAGCGGCATGCTAAATTCCCGGTGGCCCTTTCTCAGTGTCATAGAAAGAGTTGTCTGGGAAGGATGAGGAAAATAAAAGTTTAATCGAGTCAGTATTCAGATAAAGGCGTAGCCTTCTCTTAAAGGTGTGTAGATTTTCTGAAGATCTTATATTTATTGGAAGGTTATTCCAGAGGAAAGTATAGCTGGAAGCGAAAAAAAGGGAGCGCTTAGAGGTGGAGGACGCTGGAGGAGGTATAATTAGAGACGAGTTGCGAAGATTGTATGGGCGACTACTATGGGTAAGTGTTGAAATCCGAGGAAAATTCGAACTATGATTAATGCGAAAGAGGAGACAGAAGCCCGCTTCTAGTCTTCGAACCAATAAAAATTTTAGGTTTATTAGCTGGCATCTATCTGAGTAGGAGATATTGGGATGTTCCCTATCTAAAAGTTTTTTAGAAAAACGTCTTTGGACATTTTCAATTTTTAAACGACTGGCTTCATTCATCAAACCAAAGAATGGGCAACAATACTCGAGAATGGGAAGTACAAACATACAATAGAGCCTTAATTTAATTTCACGAAGATAGAAATTGTAAGAAATAAAGCCACAAATCTGGGCAGCTTTGGCTGTAATTCTGTCAGCGTGCGGCGAGAGATCAAGATTACTAGTGTAGCTTAAACCTAAATCCTTGATGGTGGTACATTCAGTCATAGGTGTTCCTTGAAAGACTACAGGTTGGGGTAGCCTATCAGGTCCAAAACACATATAACGACATTTAGACGGAGAGAATTCCATTAGCCATTTTGAGCTCCAAGCTGAGAGAGCAAGCACGTCAGCATGGATTTGCTCCAGGCAATGAAGGCTCGAAGATTTATTGAAAGAATATACACATTTAAGATCATCGGCATAAATAAATGATTGAGAATGTGTAACTGCTGCTGAAATATCATTTATGTAAAGCAAGAACAAAAGAGGACCTAAAACGGTACCTTGTAGGACACCGCTTACAATAGGACTTTCACTGGAAAGTGAAGATCCCACCAAAACCTTTTGTTTACGATTAGATAGGTACGACCTGAGAAAGTCTATTAGTGGACTGCGAATTCCCATAGCTTCCAATTTAATCAAGAGTCTTTTATGTGGCACTTTATCAAAGGCTTTACTAAGATCAAAATAAATAACGACAACAGATAGGTAATCATTACGAAGAGAGGTAAGTAGATTGAGAAACTACAGATGACATGTTTCACAAGAGCGATCTGGTAAAAAACCATGCTGGGAAGGGCTAAAAACTTGATTGGCTATGCAAAATTCGGTAATTTTTACGGCGATAATTTTTTCGAAGATTTTGGCGAGAGAGGGTGTTTTATGGACACGTCGATAGTTCTGTACGTCAGAACGACAGCCAGACTTAAATACTCTAAGGACACCGCAAATGTTTGTGTTGAAAAAATTAATGCCGATTTACTACGCTTAAGCAGATGGGGTTCAACATGGCAGATGGAGTTTTCATCATCCAAGTGTAGTTTCATGTCTTTTGGTCCTACCAAACTTCCTGGTCCCATAATTTTTCAGAATAACCCACTCTCAGAATGCCTCACCGTAAAGGACCTAGGTCTAAGTTATACAAATAAACTTGCTTTATCACCTCATGCAGATAGAATCTCTGCCAAAGCCGCGCAGATATGTGGATTCATATCGCATAATTTTTTCCTTCCGGAAATGAAGCTAAGACTTTATCAAATGTTTGTTCTTCCAGTCCTCGAATATTGCTGTCCTTTCTTCGGTTTAATGAGCGCCTGCGACCGTAATAAAATCGAAAATGTTCAGAGGGTTTTCACTCGGAAACTGTTCTCTCAAGCTTCGTCCAGTATTTCTTATACTCAGAGATGTCAGCTGGCGAACATGAAGTTTTTGTGGGTTAGAAGACTCGAAGCTGGCCTTTGCTTCCTTTTTCGCATCAACTCTAGCTCCAGTCTTCCGCACATTGACACTCACACTCCGAGAGATCGGTCTTATGCCACGCGCAACTCCTGCATGGTGATTCCGCCGCCTCTTTGTACTACATCTAAGCGCTCCCTCTTCTTTGCTTCCAAATATGCCATCCTTTGGAATAATCTTCCGCCTGAAATTAGATTATCGCCTAGGTTACTGATATTCAAGTCGAAATTACGCAACCATCTTACACCGGAAAGCATAAAGGCACTGTTAACAGTCTCATTCCCGAACACTCAGATTCTTGACTTCGAGAACGGTCCTCCTGGGATTTAGTGGTAGATTAAGTGGTAAGTCTTAATTATATCATTAGAAACCCCTGTTTTTAATTGGTTTCTAAATCCATCGCTATCCTTCCCCCCATAGCGACAATTTTCGCGGTTATTGATGTCATCCCCCGCATTCCGACCTCATGCGGTCTGTCGACACTCACGGCGGAACCCTCAGTATTCACTGTCTACTAGTAGTTCGGTCGTACCTCCCTTCCGCACTGCTCGGCTGAGCTCGAAGCGTGCTGTGGCCGATCGCATCTCGGTTCCTCTCGTCTGGCCTGTTTGACGCGGCGTACCTATCCGGCCCAGACGATCTCAATTGTGAATCCCATATACAATGCCATTTGCAAGCCAGTCCTGTCTGACCCACATTCGTACCCCTCAAGGCGGACATTTATTGATACCCTGACGATGACCGAAAACATTCCGTTATATACCGCCACCTACAGGCCAGTACTGCTCGCTTTTTTCTGTTATTATTTTTAAAGAGGGGTTTTTTTTCTCCTGTAAAATTAATCCAATCATTTTTAACTTTTTCCAAGGAGTTTTTTTTTTCACCCCATAATCATCGTGTTTGTCAATGGACTTCTAATTCAGAAACTATGAATTGCATTTTGTAAAGATTCGGCCTAATTCGTCTAAAACTCGCATGCAAATTTATTTTAACTTGCTTTGATGGGACCCCGACGGGTCTTTAATAAAAATTATCTATCTATCTATCTATCTATCTACTGGAATAATAATAGAAATTTTCCAACAGTCAGGGAAGAAGCCATTTACGAGAAATACTGAAAAGATTTTGCTAAGCAGATGAGGAAAATCTCTTAGCTGTTTTATCAAAGAGTTTGGGATATTGTCCGTACCTACTGAGTGAGGGTTAAGAAGATGGCTTATCAGTTTTTGAATACATTCAGGAGAAAAATTAATGAAGCTAAGAGAAGCATCAGACAACGAAGGAATTAAAGGGATCGGATCAGTTTTAATGGTGAAATGCTTGGCAAAGAACGAGTTTAAAATTTCTGCTTTGCCTGACTCCTCTGTAATGAAGGCATCACTAGCACTTAGCAAGGGCGGAATGACTTGGTGGGAATTAGCAGATGATCTCTGACGGAAGATCTGAGCAATTGATTTAGAAGAATTCACGTCATCAATAGCTAAAGACTCTCTACCCGAAAAAGAAGAAAAAGGAGCGCATGGAAATGGGGGAAGAATATATATGAAATAAAAGCCACGAGTCAAGGCAGCTTTGGCCGCTATTCCTTCGGTACTTAGCAAGAGATCTAGTTTACGATGTAACTTTCAGGTTGATTTATTTGGTAAGGATAATTGGGAATGCCCTTGAAAACGCTATTGATGACATTTAAGTTGTTTAGGTCCAATTGTACACGAACAGTGAAAATTGTTGATAGTAAGATAATACTTGCGCGGTTTAAGCAACACTGTTTTCAAATACGGACTTCCTGGGGTTCATGGGGTGTTCAGCTGGGTCCAGGCTGTCAAGGAAAAACAGAGGCCACATATAATCATCCAAATTTTCCTTGCAAAGGTACAGGGACTTCGCCTCCACGACTGACTGAGAAAAAAATTCCATTCTTCAACTACTCCTTGTGTAAAAAATACAGAGCGAAGGCTCAGCCTGGGTATATCTGTGCATAGCAACATCGAGTGACCACGAAGATTGGGCGAATGGTACCACTGAAACATGTCCTCAAAGCCAAGTTAATGCCAAAGCCCATGTCTTACCTTGTTAGCAGGAATAAGATCACCTCTTTGCTACCTGTGAAACAGAGGGAGTAAAACTATGCAGTCTAGTCTTTCTACGTAAGATTGGTATTCTAGATCCCTTACCAACTTTGCTGCGTGGCTTCGCACTATTTCGAGACATGTTTGGTCCTTTGCTAGCCATAACGGCCACGCGTGTAGGAAATATTCTGAACGGTTTCGAGCAAAGGTGCTCATGTTACTGTAATCATAAAAGGCAGTAAGCAGTGTGCATCTAAGCTTCTACTTACTTCACGCAACCTGAAACTCAACAAACGCGATATTTAAAACCAGACGGTCTCTGATACCCTGAGATTTCATGGGTGGTGAATTTGTCGTCTTGCGATGTTAGCTTGACATGACATCTCCCACAAACTTTTTCCAGTTAACTATCTCAGGTAAAAAAATGAAAAATAATGTATTTGGTTTTAGTCAAGCAGGCAGCCATAAACCGCGAAGTGTGTGATAATAGTTTAAAAGGAATTAATGTCTTTGTGGAATGCTTCATAGACAAAGTCTCGGTGTTTAAAACACCTCTATCCGGCAAGACGTGGGCGCCTAACTGGGACCATACAGCTTCTGTCATAGCCAAACCTCATTCTGTCCTTCAGTTCAGAGTCTTTCAGTTTTCTAAATTCGGCCCCAATTCACTCATTGGTGATGGCAAGATAGATCTATTCCCTCTCCTTCAGACAAACCATGGCAAAAGTAAACTCTATTCCGTAATTACGTTTTTAGTATCACTTTGCCACGCCACCGTTCCTATCTTCCGGAAACAGCGCTCGATGGGCTCCATTCTTATCGCACTGGGACAAATTGATGTAGATATGCGGAATTTTCAACCCCAAACTGCTTCTAATACTTGTGTCACAATGGACCAGCAGTCCGTAAGTTACTTCTGCTATTGGACCCAGGATTCAGTTCTTCAGTGCTTCTATAAATTCTAACGCCTGACCCGCTTATATATTTGCCTGGTAGTTGCACGATTGATAACGCAAATAATTTTTAGTGTCACGAATGAAAGAGAACATACGCATCCCAGGTTCTTGTTTAAAAGAAGACGAAGGCGCAACCACTAGAATGGTAGCATTATTGGTCTTAGCTTTCGAGCTCGAATAGAAGTTCATCACCAGAGACGGTAAAAATGGTCATACGTCGCTCCACTAACAGTCTCTGATGATGAACTCCTGTTCGAGTTCGAAAACTAAGACCAATAAAGTTACCGTTCCAGTGATCGTGCCCTCGTCTTCTTTTAATCTTTAGTGTGTCGGCTATATGCTATTGCAAAAGTGAGATCGAGTAAACTGGAATCTCTTGCCGTTGACATGACTACGCTTCAGCTAGAGCCACCTGCGTCCGTGACGGCAGTCGTGGTTACTGTCTCAGTCAAGTAAAAGATGACTGCCGACAGGACGCACACTTTCGGACACCAAAAATGACAGCAGAGGAGTTGTAATTCATCATATGCTCAGACGTTCGTGCCTGTTAATTGATGTTATGCACTCATTTACTTCGTAAGTTTCGGGGTACACCATCAGCCTTCATAGTTCTCAAAAGGACGCCTCTCAGACGAGTTTTGCGCAGCGTTTCTCCTAATAATGCCACTCTCTCACAGATCCTAGACACGTAGGTTTATTAAATAAAAGAAAACATGTCTGAAATAGGTCTGTTTCGAAAGAGTTACTCCAAGTTCGCGCATTAATTTCCTCGGTAATTAAACAAGGCAGATAGGAATATCAGTTTGCAGCATATTTCGCTGCTCGTGACATCGTTTGGTCAAAAAGGCATTTATTCCTCTCGATCGACATAGCAAGGACCTTACGCCGTTTATTGTCCAGCGTACCGTTCCTCTTGTATTTGACTTCGTTATTCACTATTCTAGTTTTCTTGATACCAATTGCGTTTGTGAAATTGCATCCATCACATTGGAACCATCTTTTTAACTGTTGACCGCAGTAATGACACGTGAAATGAATTTCAGAATTAAAAAACAATTTACGTGAATAATGAGATTTTCCTACTTACAGACACCAGTTGACGGCAACTCCGAAGAAGACAACGAGCCTGCTCTCGATAATCTGTAAGAAAACTTGCAACCACTACCTAGTGCGTGTTTGAAATGCTTCTCAGTACCTGTGAACAAATGCACTATCTTGCTCTGGGTTCGATTTTCACTCCAATTTTATAAGGTCGTTTTTCCCCAAATGCTTGTTTGCCCTACCTTGTTTACTCTATTCCTGCTTATCATATCTTACTTTGCCGCAGGTTTTTTAGGACTTACATGTATCCCTGTCTTTAAAAACAATGGTATCAATCCACCTTTTGGTCTCCAGGTCACTTACCGCAGACACTGGTGAGGCACCGTCAGGATCCAGCACATCAGCAGCCCAAACGCCTGGTACTCACCTAAATAACCTAGATACAACTACTCTGGTGGCGGCCGCACCGATGCGAGATCAGGCCCACATAATGGCTGCCTCCTCGGCAGGACAAGCTTTCTGGTCTGAGCTCATCCGGGCTCTTTTCGCTTCCTCACCGCCAAGATCGCCTTCTGCGGGATCTGTTGGAAGCGGGGCTCGTCGCCAACGCAATGGCGGGAGGCAGGGAGTGCGGTTCAGACCGTCCTATCAGCACCCACGTACAGATTGGACCGACTCTGCTCAACCATGGACCCAGACACATACCGAACGGCGAATTGCAGCCCCTACATACTTTGATGACAAACCTCTTCCGGATGGCTGGGGTAGACTAACCAATTTTGAACCATTTAATTGTGGCTAGAGATGCTTTTAAAACACGTTTGCCCTACCGATCGTTCCTTGAATTAACAAGAATGGCACTCCATCCATTCTTACTTTAGGACTTAACTGGCTGTGGCTTGTTGACGACGCCATACGGGCCGGAAAACTGTTTATTTTCTACTGCTTACTGCTTGCTTCTCGCTCTGCGATCGCCCATGTCGCTCTAGATTGGAGTCGCAAGAAAAGGTCGAACTTCCGTATTCCGTCCTAGAAGTAAGATAAGTTGGCGATAAGTTGTACCCTAAAATATTTCAAATCACATCCACAGGACGTATGGCCATGGCCAAATGACAGACCGTTTGGCTCGCTAATAATAAACATGTATCTCGCCTCCGGGTCTCCTGGGCCAGCGTTTGGGGTTTGGCTATCTAATGACGACGACCGCGGCCACTAAGGTGCAGGTGCGTTAGTGCGACTTGCGGACTCGTATGAAAGCCTATTTTCAGGGACCGTGAGAAAGCAACGAACAACAACAACAAAAAGTGAACAATTTTATAATCTGACGATGAGGGAAGAGAGAAGGGCGGCTGCGTCAGTAGCTGGGCTGGATTCACGCTGTCAAACTAACAGTGTCCGCACAGCGTGGTTCCCGTGTGCGTTCTTGGATGGGAACTGCACCGCGCCATTTGGACGTAACACTTGATAGCAGGGCGTATTCCAACGTGCCATAGGCCCAGGCTTCCATGGGTTTTCGCGCTGTCCTATTGCTGGTCCACACCATTGTCCGGGTGCCGGACAAATCGGATTATGGTCCCTTCGAACGGCCTGTTCGCGCTCCAGCATTCGTGTGCTGAGCCGTCGTGCTGTCCGTGTTGTGTAATGACTGGAGCCGTCTTGGCATGAAATCTGACAATTTACACTCTATAGCTCACCTGCATCTACTCGGTCCCTCATCTGCATGACTGGTACTCATGGTGGCTGCTGCACGGTAAACGATACTCACGCCGAATTCTGCAGCAATGCCTTCTATTGCTTTAAAGGCATTCCTTGTATGTGGTAGACGGTGCCCAATGTTGACTGATGAAGTTGCCTGTGTAGTCGTTCCTTGACAATCAGTCCGGCAGATGCCGTTGTTCCTCTACTCGCCAATCTAGTTCATTGCAATACGTTTTTACTCGTTGAGTGAACGAACTAACTATATTGATGGATGGTTGATACGATGTCTGGGGATCTGGGTTGTCAATAGAAGCGAAGAGACGAGTCTGTATCTGCTTTTGTCTCTGGTGATGGGTTCGAGCAGGAATCTGAAACGTCAGTCGAATAAAGCCCTTGTCCCAGCAGTCATACCTCCTTCACGATTCGGGTTGTGTTAGCTACTTTCAGATACATCACTTTTCTAAGTTCACCATTAAGTCTGCCCGTGAAAAGGACGTCAAGGAAGGGCAGTTGGCCGACATCTTTGTCGCTTGTGAACTAAATTTCGCAGTTCCTGAAGGCCTGACAGTCTGTTCCGCTCAATTATGACGAGTATATGGCTTATGCGTCGGCTCCATAACACAGCTTCAGACAGTAATTTTATCGAGCATTTTTGGAACCAGTCCTGAAAATAGGATAGAATGAGAGTTCATCGGCCTTCCTTTGATCTGCTCATGTGTCCTGCCACTGAAGACGAAAAGGTTATTTTGATTGAATTTGATTGATTCCATTAGATGCACAATTTTCAGTGATCCCCTAGTCTTATCGTAATCCTCTTCCATCCGCTTGCGTAAAGCATCGCGTGCCAGGTCCAGTGCGAGTTCTACTTACCGCCATTCGTCTAGCGAGATCACGTTTTCGCCTCCGAGTCATATTAGAAGTCTGGTTGGCCGGTCGGTCGTGGATTTACCTGTGGTGGAGGCTCAGGTTTGTAGGACTGGTAGGGGGCGCTCACCGATCGTTCTTACGGAACTCACTCGTTCCATTGTGCCTTATGGGCTCTCTCTCGAGCCCAACCAGCAGCCGCACAGCGGCACATGATATAGGCAATATGTTATTACCGACAAAGACAAGGGAGACTGGAATGGCCATTTCTGGCCTATTAGCCGTCGTCAGCCAGTCATACCCAATCCCGAAGTGTGTTGTTTGGGCTCGAGAAAGAGGGAGCCTGTAAGCCACAACGGAACGAGTGAGTTCCGGGAAGACGGGTTGCCCGGAAGACGGGTTGCCCGTTAACCTAGCTGCTGGCCACCCGGCGCGTCCACAGGTAGCGGATAGTGGGACGACCTTCAGTGAAGAACTAAGCAGACCCAGGTCTGACGAATAAGCGGCAGCGACATTGCTACCAGGGTGCGGTGGGCTGAGGTCTGGCACGCTGAAAGCCTTATAAAAAGCCGCAAAACCCAATGACGGCATTGTGACATGGCGATCGTGAACCGCCATTAAATAAGTTTACTTGTCACCGCTGCCTTGTGGTTAGGTTTTTAGGCCAAACCACTAGAGGAGACAACTTCGAACAAACGATCCGAGCGGTTGCTGGGGACCCCTCGTATTCGAAATTCCCAAGAAACCTCATGAAATATGTCCGATCACAGTACTACGACCCATGCTACGGCGTCCGCGGGAACCGACGCGCTCCGCAACCCTGGTCTAGTGGTGCGGGCGAATAGTATGCGAACTGGACTACTCAATCGTGGACGGACTCTCGGTATTGGATGCTGGAATGCGCGAACGTTCCATGACACTGGTACCCAAAGTCTGACCGCACGCAGCCTTTATCAGTACAACGTTGATGTCTGCTGTCTCTCTGAGGTTCGACTCCCTGACTCAGGCTCCCGTGAAATAAAGATCCCGGGAGTCGAATCACACTTCACCCTGTACCACGGCGGCCCGCGTGATTCTTCTGGTCGACACGGTGTGGCGATCGCCCTATCACAACAAGCGGATCTCGCGCTACTTGCTTGTGAACCAGTCAATGACCGGATGGCCTACTTGCGACTGAAGGGTGACTTCACGAACATCTCCATCGTCGCTGTGTACGCACCAATGTCGGCTGCCGAACAGCGCGATGAAGAGGCGTTTTACTCTCAGTTGCAAGCGCTAGTTGAAAGACTGCCTTGCCGCGATCTGCTGATTGTTGCTGGCGATTGGAATGGTCGAACTGGACCTGGCGACCCCACAACCAGTCATCTTCTTGGCCGCTTTGGGCTTGGCTCCCGATGCGAAAATGGTGAGAGATTGCTGAACTTCGCTGATTGAAACCGACTGCTTGTCACCGACACATGTTTCCAGCATCGCAAGAAACATCTGCTGACGTGGTATTCAAACGACTGTCGTACGGCCAGTCAGATTGACTACATACTAGTCAGCTCAAGGTTCCGCAGCTGGGTTCACGATAGCAGATCGATGCGTGGTGCCGAGACTGGTAACGCCCATGGGTCGGACCATGTCTTCGTCCGTACACGCCTGAAAGTTAATCTCTCATCCGCACCAAAAATGCCACGTCCTAGACGCCTCGATGTCACAAAACTCCGGCAAGCCAGCACTGCCGAGGCCCTAAACAGAGAAGTCCGGACCTGTTTTACGACCTGAGCCGACGGAGAAGTCAGTAACCAGTGGTCGTCACTGAAGACATCAGTCTATGGGGCAGCTGAGAAAATCCTTGGATACACCCAGCGACGCCGCAGTGACTGGATCAGCGGAAGAACCCTGCAGTTGTCTGCTCAGACGGCTAGAGCCAGGTCTCGCAACGATGACTGCTTCCGCCAACTTCGGAAAATGACGACAAAGTCGGCCAGGGATGACCGGAAGCAATATTGGGCTGAAATAGCTACCTCCATGGAACAGGCCTCGAACTTTGGTGACACACAAAAGCTCTACCATCTGATCCGCCAAGTTAGCGGTAAGCCCTCTACACTGAGTGACTCTGTTCGCGATGTGAACGGCGACTTTATTGCTGACTACTCGGACAAAGTCGAGCGCAGGCGTGAGCACTTTGAGCACCATCTCAACTTCGATACCCAACCTACCTCGCCCTTGCTCTCCTCCTCAGCGAAGTTTCTTCCCTCTCCTACCTATGCAGTGCCATGCGATCCCCCCTCCGAGGGAGAAGTCGCCGATGCTATACGAAAGTTGCGCAACAATAAGGCACCCGGAGAGGACGGTATACCGGCTGAAATCTTCAAGTCTTATGTCGACACTCTGGCGCTCTGGCTCCATGAAGTGATTGAACGAACGTGGAGAGACGAGGTTGTTCCTGATGACTGGGGCTTAGGCATCCTTGTACCTATCCTCAAGAAGGGAGATAAGGCGAGATGCGAGAACTACCGCGGCATAAGTCTCATCGACGTTGTTGCGAAGATCTTCGCTATTGTCCTACTCAGGCGATTCCAGGCTGTGCGTGACTCAAGGACGAGGCCCAACCAAGCCGGATTTCGTGCTGGATGTGAATGCGATGATCAGATATTCACACTGAGGCGCATTCTCGAATTTCGCCATAACTACCAACAACCGACGGCCGTCTGCTTCATTGATTTTGCCGTCGCGTTCGATTCCGTTCACCGCGAGTCCCTGTGGCGGATAATGGCGCTAGGTGGTGTACCGGCAAAAATCATCGCCATGATCAAGGCCTACTATCGCTCCACTACTGCGAGAGTCCTGGTCCGCAACAATCGTTCCCGACCGTTCGGTGTTCGGACTGGCGTCCGACGGGGTTGTATCCTGTCACCAATACTGTTCAACTACGCTATTGACTGGATCCTCGAGAGGGCCCAACGCTAGAGTGAAGGCGTTGAATTTGCATCCGGACATCGACTGACTGATCTTGACAATGCCGATGATATCGCCTTACTTGCTTCAAGTTTTGGTGATCTGCAGTCTATGGTGTCACGGGTGAACGAGGTCGCTAAATCGGTCGGTTTGTCCATAAACGCTAGGAAGACCAAAGTGTTCTCAAGCTGCATCCCTGACCAGGAGAAAGTACCCCTCGGGATTGATGGCTGTCAACTTGAAGAAGTAGACAGTTTTAAATACCTTGGGGCGAGGCTGCTGCCTAATGGACAGAGTAAGGACGACATTGTCTCCGGAATCAATGCTGCCCGCTGGGTTTTTTCAAGCCTTCGGAAATGCCAGTGGAACCGACGTGACCTCTCAATCGCCACAAAGATTCGCGTGTACCGTGCATCTGTCCGGTCTGTCCTTCTCTACTTTTATGAATGGCAGGCTTTGCGCGTGGAGGACGAGCGAAAACTGGAGGTATTTGACCACCACTGCCTGAGGGCCATCCTTCGAGTGAAGTTCACCGACTTCGTCTCAAATGAGACAGTCCGCGCTTGCCGCGACAACATCTTAAGGATAACTCAGGCCATCCAAGGAAGACGACTGAGGTGGTTCGGGCATGTTCTTCGTCGTCCACGTCAGGAGCTCAGTGCTATTGCCCTCGATCCGGCACCGTTGCCCCATTGAAGGCGTCGAAGAGGGGGTCAGTTCAAAACCTGGCTCGACACAGTTCGTCAAGACATGGAAGTGGTTCTTGGACCTTCGGTATTCGGTCTCCGTCGTTGGCGAAGGGAATGGGTTGAGCTGTCCAGATCTGCTGCCGCGGATCGTCACGCGTGGAGAGGTACAGTTCGGGGCATCATCGAGGCCGGCTAGATCAGGCATGATCGCAGCCGTATCAAGTACAAAAAAGTACAAGTAAGAACGATCGGTGAGCGCCCCCTACCATTGTATAGTCCCGATCGAAACCGACAGGGCAACGGGCTCGTGGCCCAGTGGTCAGAGGCGTCGGCTTCTAGCTAACAGGTCGCGAGTTCGAGCCTCGGGTTTTCCCACACTTCGGGGTTGGGTATGACCGGCTGGCGACGGCTAATAAGCCAGAAATGGCCATTTCAGTCTCCCTTGTCTTTGTCGGTAATAACATACTGTTTGTAGAACTGTTAGTCGTCGGGAAGGATTCTTGCCTTTCTGTTGTGATTGACGCAGCTCATCACAACCATTGCTCATCCTCTATCAGCGGACAGCACTACTATATCGTTGTGCATTTTTAATATCTCCGTTGCTTCGGTTCCCTCAGACAACACCTTACTGATATGCCTACTCATCATTAAGGAGGTGACTTTTAGGTCCGTGGTGTGCTTGGTCAAGTAAATCTCGTTGGCCCTTACTACCATGACCTCAACCGCTGTTGGCAAGTTTAGCATCCGTCGTGTTGAAATTGGCATCGTGACTCAGTGCTCTCTGTTATTGTTTGCTTGACTGATTTGGCGATAGGTCGTGCGCCAAATTCTCATTTGTGTTGTTTTAGAGTTTCAACTTCATGAGCTTCTGGTCTGTCTTCATACGCCTCACTCCCTGTCACGTTTTCGACAATCGGCAACAGATTTGCCGACTCGCGATCTGTCTTTTTTCTTTACTGTCAGCTCTGTATTTGTGCAAGCACTGATGACAGCCGCAGGTTAATATCCTCGTCACTTGCCCGCGAAGACATATCGGTTCTATCGAATTCAGTATTCATCAGATCGTTGTAACGTGGGTTACTCGGTCTCCATCCGCCACGAACACACTCATGTGCTTATGTGTTGCCGCCCCTCGTCCGAAAGTTCAAAACAATGTAACTTTCGTTTTAGTGATCCCGTGCTCTTTGCAAAAAACCTGGGGCTCGTATATTCGCCCCTATACATATCCAAGTCCACAGTCAGGAATATCTATTCTAGCCACGCCTGGTATAGGACTCTCGACCTTTGGTCTTGTCACAAATTGAACCCCTCAACGTGTAACGGTCTCCTACTACAAATCTTGATAACTCGACCCATTCTCCCAGTTACGAGAGTCGAACACAGGCCCAAGAACCATTCCCATAGCGGACTGTGTGAAGTCAAGTTTCCAGTTGACCTCCAGATGGCCATTGGCGCCGAGTGTAGGGCAGCAACAGTGAGCTGATTAGGCGGGCGACTCAGAACGTACCCAAAGATGAGAAATGACGCCAGCACTCAAGTTGCGGCTCATTCGACGAGATCCGGCCACACATTCAAATTCGATGAGGCCGAAATTCTCGCAAGAGGTGACAACCGCGTGAGCCTTCAGCTACTGGAATCATGGTTTACTGGCCCCCAGTCCATCAACAAGTGCAAAGAACTTCCCATTCCATACTCCGTGCTAAAACTTCGCCTAGGCGGAGTAACAAGCCATGCGGGGAGGGCAGAGGTGAACACTTTTCCCAACACCGGGGTCGGTGCGTCAGATGGTCGAGCAATCATCACGCCAACATCCAACGCACGTGATGAAATTGCAGCAATTATCGACTCGAATGTCGGCCATCAAGCCATGATCACACCAAGTGCGACGATCCCGGATGAAGAGGGGAGCCGTAAATGTTCATAGGTATGCGGTAGCATGTCTACTGCATCCTGTAAACACCGCAGCCCCTTGTGCAACGACCACCCGTTTCTGCTTTTTTGTCTCTGATGATGGATTCGAATAGGAATCCGAAACGTCAGGCTAATAAAGCTCTTGTCCCGGCGATCGTGTCTCTTTCTTCAAGTACCCAAAGTCCCTCAGTCGTCATTATTGGGTGACCGGAGGTACTTTCGCGATACCGCAGTGCATGCAGATGATCTGATTCGGAGCCAAGTCAGTGTACTTCACTCGGGGGACGGTTTTGAAGCAGTGGTCATCAAACGCTTCCAGCTTTCGCTTTTTTTCCAAAGATACACTCAACCGTATGGGAGCGGTGGTCGCAGGGTGCTGGGCATGCAGATCTTTGTGGCAATACGGATATTGCCTCTTCATCCCAAACGCTTTCCGACGACTTTGATAATACTCTGAACAGTATCGATTCGGAAGATGATGTCGTGCTTAAGCTGTTCATTGAGCAACCTCGCCTAGAGGTATTTGAAACTGTCCACTTATTGAACTAACAGCCAGAAATGCAGCTTGAAAAAACTGGTCGTCCCAACTGACTGATATTACGACCTAATTCACCTCTGACATCACATCCGGTGGCCTATCGAAGTTTGCCGATAGCAGGACGGTATCGCCAGCGTACAAGGCATGTAAATTGCACAGTTTTAGACGCAGATTCCGATGCGGTTTATGCTGGTGTACAGATGACGTCTGACCCCGTCGTTTAATGCCAAGTCAGCCACCTTTTTGCAAAATGGGCAGATAGTAAGCCAGCACATTTCGAGCCTTCCTGATAATGACCTTGGTCTTGTCACAAATTGAACCTCTCAACGTGTAACGGTCTCCTACTACAAATCTTGATAACTCGACCCATTCTCCCAGCCACGAAGTCGAACACAGGCCCAAGAACCATTCCCATAGCGGACTGTGTGAAGTCAAGTTTCCAGTTGACCTCCAGATGGCCATTGGCGCCGAGTGTAGGGCAGCAACAGTGAGCTGATTAGGCGGGCGACTCAGAACGTACCCAAAGCCCCTCAGTCGTCTTTATTAGGTGACCCGAGGTAGCTTCGCGATGCCGCAGTGCATGCAGATAGTCTCATTCGGAGCCAAGTTAGTGTACTTCACTCGGAGGATGGTTTTCAAGCAGTGGTCATCAAACACTTTCAGCTTTCGCTTTTTTTCCAAAGATACACTCCCCCGTTCACAACCGTATAGGAGCGCTAAGCGCAGGGATGCTGGGCATGCGGATATTTGTGGCAATGGGGATATTGCCTCTTTATCCTAAACGCTTTCCGACGACTTTGAAAATCTTCTGAACATCATAGATTCGGAAGATGATGTGCTTAAGTTGTCCATTGAGCAATCTCGCCTAGAGATATTTGGAACTATCCACTTATTGAATTGACAGCCAGGAATGCAGCCTGAAAAAACTGGTCGTTCGAACTGGCTGATTTGACGACCTAATTCACCCGTGACATCACATCCAGTGGCCTACCAAAGCCTGCTGATAGCAGGACGGGATGGGCAGCGTATTAGGCGTGCAAGTTGTACAGTTTTAGACGAAGATTCCGATGCGGTTTATACTGGTGTACAGATGACGTATGACCCCGTCATTTAATGCCAAAGCAGCCGCCCTTTTGCAAAATGGGCAGATAGTAAGCCAACGCAGTTCGAGCCTTCCTGATAAACCTGACAAACTCCCCACCCGTGAATACCGTTCTCGTCACAGTC
>CACRXP010000066.1:898479-916832 GCA_902702965.1 Spirometra erinaceieuropaei
CTCCTCCCCCTTCTGAACTGTGCTCACTTTCCCTCCTCGTTTTAATGTTAAACATTTGCGTTCGCGCAGACGACAACCACTTTGGCAGCCTTGGGGATACATTTAGTGAATTTTTTGCCCAAAGCACAGTATGATTTTGTTTCACCAAACTCTGCGATCTTATGTGCCCTCTCAATGAACGGTTTGCCAAGAAAAGTATTCATAGGTATTTTGGCAGATTTTGAATAATTCATATTGACCCAACTGTGAAAAACTCGGCGCCTCGGTGGGATTCGAATCCACGCAGTAAGGGGAAGGCTTTAGTACAGCCAACGATCTAACCACCTGAACTGCGAGGCCCCGCCGGACGACGCGAGTTCAATCACATTTGGTCAAGTTACCAGCCCAACCTACGGCAACGTCTGGAATCCACCAAATCTGATACAGTAAGTTGACTGCCCAAGCAGGATTTCCTAAGTAATTCACCTAGAATCCACCAGATGACTACTACTTATTCATAGATATCTGGTGAATTCTAGGTGAATTACTTAGGAAATCCTGCTTGGGCGGTTAACTTACTGTATCAGATTTGGTGGATTTCAGACGTTGCAGTAGGTTGGGCTGGTAACTTGAGCCAAATGTGATTAAACTCACGTCGTCCGGCGGGGCCTCTTAGCTTAAGTAGTTAGAGCGTTGGCTATACTAGAGCCTTCCCCTTACTGCGTGGGTTCGAATCCCACCGAGGCGCCGAGTTTTTCACAGTTGGGTTAATATGAAGAAAAGTATTATTTATCGTCCCCCTCTTAGACTGGGATTTCGTTGGGCGTTAGTAGGCATAACAGGCGAAAGCGCAGAATGATGGACCATTAGGATAAACTTCCCAATATTTCAGTGAACCTTCCGACGCAGAGTTCTCGACGTGGCTCTGGAAAGATGCACGATTGAGACGGAGTGATCCCTGACAAACAGCAATTACTTACGACTCTGTCACTTTGCCATTCCCTCCCCCCCGGATACTTTTCGTATAACGTTCCCCCCCTCTTTTTTATCATTTTTATCATACTCCTCTACCATTGTCTTACCCGGTACGACCATGATCATGCCTACTCTAGCCTGTCTCGATAATGTCGCAAATAATACCTTTCAACGCCTGAAGATCTGCTGCAAAGGATCTGGAGTGCTTGACCCATTCTCCTCCATCGACGGAGACCGGATATCGAACATCCAAGAAGCCACTTCCGATCTTAACGACCTGTGCCGAACAAGATTTTTAATTGTCTTCCTCATTGGCGCCGGAGCAATTAGAACAAAACTGAACTCATAAGGCTGCTGGAGAAAAACATGTTCAGACCACCTTAGCTGGCTCTTTTAGGTGGCCTGAAAGTGCTGTTGCGACGAGTTTGGATTGTTTTGTTTGGGACGCAGTCAGTGTACTTCGCAGTGACCAAGCCCCTCCAGTATTCCAACGTCATCCACGCCCACAGCTCAGCATTCACAATCGTAGAGGAGTACTGACAGGGCGGGTACCTAGTATGCCCACCTCCATGTGTCTGTATCATGTCGGGTCCATGGATACTTTGCAGGGATTGCGAAAACCTCGCGAGCAACGTCGGTGTACTGAGTTGATAAGATGCTCAAAGTGCTCATGTTAGCTGTCGACGTTGGCTAAGTTGTCGGTTGCAAAGCCTTAATTCACATTACGGGCAAGCTCAGTCAGTACAGAGAGCTTAACACTAATTTGACAAATTGGTTGGCATAATTCTTAAGACCTGCTCCTGTTTTTCTTCAGCGTCCATTCAGTCGAGGTAAATCCGTCTGTCATTGGTTAGTTCCTACATATCGTGTCTAACGATGTTTATTTCTGCATGCCGCCGGATTTTAGTCAGTTCGGTCTGAGGTTGTTCTGAAACTGTGGCATATGTGAAGGTGTCTAGAGGCCCATTCCCCATCTTTTGTGTTTTTTTTGAGGACGCTGCTGAAAGGGTTGACGGATTGCCTCGCTATCATTGCCCTTTGACGTCCCCTTTGAAATCTGCTGCACCTATCTTCTGGCGCAGTTCGTCACGATCGCAAATTTTGCACTACTGCCGTTGAGCAATCTCTTCTAATGCTAGGTGTTAGTGCGAAGCCCTTGTCAGTTTCGCCTACCTTGGCGACGCCTTTAATTGTTTATATTTACCCGACGAAGACGACGATGACCTTGTCCTATGTCTGTCGACCTGTCCACTATTTTTTCATAGTCAACCCCTGCATTGTCACGTTGCTATAACATTGCGATCGATACACCGTTACACTGGCCTCCTCTAGGTGATCTAAAATCACAAAAAACGCACGTGTCTCTAACTTTTTTTTTCACAGAAATCCCCGCACAGAGCCATTATCACTGTCGACGAGCGTGAGAAACAGATGCCAAACGGAAAAAATGGGAATCATTTTTTCTGATTTGTGGGTATCTCCCCGCCGCTGTATTACTCAAAGACAACAGTTTTGTGCGTTCTTGTTAATTATTTTTTTGGAATGGACTCACTGTGTAATTGCTCGGGCTTACGTGCACTAAAATTAAAATTGAAAGGAATATTATCCCGCACATGCCGATTCGCAAAATCCTCCAGCCGACCTTCTTGACCTTTTTTTAATGAACTACCGGTCGATCTTGGCCCTGACAATTCAAACATCGCGGGCAACGACGACGACCGGGTGCCCCATGGAGTGGGCGCGGAACCGGTGATATGCGCATGGACTCGCAAGCCGGGCTTGCACCGCATCTATCACACCCTTACCTCCCTCGTCTGCCTTACTTCGATAGCAAGACACTGCCATGACGTTCGGAGGTAGGCGCGTATGTAGTAGTTGACAAAGTCAAGCAGTGGTAGGGGGGCGCTCACCGATCCTTCTTACGGAACTCACTCGTTCCGTTGTGCCTTAGGGGCTCTCTCTCGAGCCCAACCAGCAGCCGCACAGCGGCGCATGATATATAGGCAGAATAACATTACCGGCAAATGCAAGTAAGGCGGTCTTGTCGATAATAACATAAAGTCAAGCAGATCGCCTACGCGTGCTGCACACGGCCAGTCCCCACGGCATGTTCTAGGATTCCGTGAAGGGGGGGGGAGTCCAGGTCTCACATGCGTGAGAATGCCACAAGAGCCGCATTAAGGAGCTATTGCGGTCTAACTCTCAGTTCTCCAGTCGCTCCAAAATACTCACCACAAGGACCGCGTCATCTTCTCAATTGGCAACCTTGCTAGCAATAAATTTTAGTGAGTCGAGGTAAATTCAAACGCGTCAGATTTGTCATAGTGAGGATTCATAGATATTTTGGCAGATTTTGAATAATTCCTATTGACCCAACTGTGTAAAATTCGACGCCTCAGTGGGATTCGAACCCACACAGTAAAAGGAAGGCTTTAGTACAGCCAAGGCTTTAACCACTTGAGCTACGAGGCCCCGCCGGACGACGCAAGTTTAATCACATTTGGGTCAAGTTACCCGCCCAACCTACTGCAACGCCTGAAATCCATGAAATCTGAAACAGTGAGTTGCCAAGACGTTCGGAGGTACAGTGAGTGACAGATCTCATGAAATTTTGATCGAAATTCTGAAGTGCGTTTTTGATTAGGGAGGATTAATTAGGTACGCTTGCAATACGGATTATTATGCAAAATAATCCTATAATGTTTCGTACTCGTCAGGATGTCGGCTTTTGAATGCACTCCTTTTTGACCTCCTGTAGAAACCGCATTCGGTAAGAAATGACTGGTGGATTCTAGGTGAATTACTTAGGAAGTCCTGCTTGGACAGTCAACTTACTGTATCAAATTTGGTGGACTCCGGACGTTGCAGTAGGTTGGGCGTGTAACTTGACCCAAATGTGATGAAACTCGCGTCGTCCGGCGGGGCCTCGTGGCTCAAGTAGTTAGAGCGTTGGCTATACTAGAGCCTTCCCCTTACTGCGTGGGTTCGAATCCCACTGAGGCGCCGAGTTTTTCCCATTTGGATCAGTATGAATAGTAAGGATTATACTAGTGTACTGTGAGGGTATATTCCGCAGTGTTGGGCCCTTTCTTCTCCCTTCCATGCACTGTCTGCCAATTAGCCATGTCACTCCGACAATCTATGGGTATACGCATGGAGTTGTTTGGAGGCGCCATAACTTGAAATGCGTAGAATCACATGGCCTAGTATGCGGCTATTTGTGTGATTCATTTGGAGTATTTCTCTGTCATTTAACTGGTTCGTGAGCAGTCTTGTGAATAGTTGACGTATTAAACTAGCAGAGACGTCCTCTTGTAGATCATAAAGTTCTTTTCTGAATGTACCACAAATGTCTGAAAACTGTCAATTTGGATGTCCAGTAGAGCCACCGTTCTTATACTGAGGGCGTCAAATGATCAAGATCTCAATTCATGAGCCTATAACATCTCAGAATTAGGCAAATTACATAAGGCTCACTGAATGCATAAGCTCGTTGCGGTCTCACAGTTTGCGTATTTACTCATCTAACCGGCTGCGCCTTGTAGGTTCACAGAATCTCTGCCGATGCTCGGCCATCTTTCGCCTATAGAGGTCGCCTTGGTCTTTAATCTTTTAGCACTTTTGATTACCATGCGTGCTTCGCACATCTCCGATCTGTGCTCGCATATGCCGAAGGCGATTTAAAATTCGCCACCCCTGTGTACTTTCTTTTGCCGATGGCCGTGTGCCCTCCATTCGAATGTGGACACTGAGTGTGAGCATGCGATTTAATCGACTTTTTGGCCGTGTACAAAAAAGAAGTCCTACGCTTCCAGAGTGCGTTCGTCTGGCGATGAGTGTCTGAGATCCAGCAACGACACTTTTTGCCCAGATTAAAGCAGCGGTTTCTGTTGCCATCTGATTCGTTAGACAGAAGTCTAACTTGTTTTGCTGTAACGAACTGCGGCTGTTAACTGTTTCAGCTTGTGCATCCCCTCTTGCCGAAAGTGTTTGTCTGGGTGACAAGTGGGTTTCACGTTATGTCCCTCGGGCATGAGGTGTTGGAATTTCGAAGGCTATTTGGTAGACCGAAAAGCCATTTCGGTTAATTTTTCGTTTTATAAGAGTTTGCAATTACCAGGTATTTTTGTGACCATGAAGCGTCTATTTTAACGCCATAGTTTCTCCCTGTTTATTAGTGCTTTTTATGAGGTGTACGACATACTCCACATCCATTGCAATATTTTGTACGCACTTCTTAATGACATAGCAAAATACATTATTTTCCTTACACGGAAAGTGCACAGCTTTCGAGCCGTAAGCCCTAAACGCAAGGACAATGACAGACCGGGTCAAAATTATTTGGGAATCAAAAAACCTTCCATAGGGAACTATACCTTTTCTTCGAGTTAAAAGACGTGATATGGCACGAAGTAAATACGAGAAGGGATATTCTCGCCCACGTTTTCTATTAAATGTGCTTGAATCTATAGGGATGTCTAAAATCAATAGAAAAGTGCATTATACTTAATCAGCCGCTTTTTACCGAGTGCTCATTTTACAGGCGGACATGCTGGTGTTGCCGAAATAACTGAATTATACTGCACCGTAGTTAATGTTACAACCCCACCAAAGTACTCCTTTCTCATCAGAAGTGCACTTCAGAATCTCGGCCAACATTTCATGAGATTGGTCGCCTACTATATGCAGGGAAGGGGAAGGAAAACATGTACTAGACCCCAGACGACCGATTCCGACTGTCCGTCGTTTGGGGAGTCGGGAGTTGCCTTCGTGAACCGGGGACCTTCTGAACAAGACCGGTGGCATTTTCGCGCTACCCCCTCCCCCTCTTGGCATCCTGTCCCCATCTGCTGGTCCTCGTTGATACAGATTAGTGTACCAAGGAATTCGTGCACGTCCCATTATAAGGAGTCGGTTTGAGTTCTGCGCATCATACAGACTTGCCACAGTAGTCACCACGATCACGTATAACGGGATGTCACTCGATATCAGGACTCTTCTGTGTGAAGGAAACTCAGTTCTGCTGAAAACAGCCAAATCCTGTCAGGATTGCAGTTACTGACCAAGCTTCAGACAGCTTTTACAGCGGATGTCGAATGCATCCGTGAATTCCCCGTACTCACTGAATCTGTGTTTTGACGGTGCGGTACTTGGAAGCCGGGGAGTTTGACTCTGTTTGCAGGTTCCTCAGCTGACTGTCGGATTCTTCCCTGCAAATCTTGCACAGTTTGCGGGTGGTCGGCGCCTGTTTTTATGTGAATGAAAACACCCACAACTATCCGCACGCTCATGTTTCTCTATCGCCTGTCGCTATGCCATGCTTGTGCCACGAAATCCCTTTTTTCGTCTGCCCATTTCGAACTCCAGGCCTCCTCTCTTTCCGTCTCCCCCCCATACAGAACGCCGATTGGATCCCCAGACCAACCGGGTGTACTTTGTCAATCACAACAACCACACCAGCCAGTGGGAGGATCCTCGGGAACGCGGAATGAATGAAACTCGTCCCCTCCCGCCGGGTTGGGAGAAACGCTACACTGCCGCCGGCCAGCGCTACTTTATTGATCATAACAACAAGACCACCACGTTCATTGATCCTCGCACTGGCCAGCATGCTGGGTGAGCGCACAACACGACAGGCTGTTCCAGTCAAATTTTGCCAGACTTTTTGCAGTCCGCGGACTTATTTTTGTGAAAAATAGCATGTGGGCTTAGGAAATTCAGACGTCAAAGTCGTGCGCACTTAGGAGCAGGTAAAGGAAGAGTAAAGTCGAAGTTCACAGAAGAAACATCCTTCTTCAATCGACCGCTCAGAGGTGTGATGAGCTTTTATTAAAGCTATTTGACTGAGCAGGTAGTTGAAAAGTGAGGGAGGGGGGGGCTTCT
Organism: Spirometra erinaceieuropaei; assembly: GCA_902702965.1. Classification (NCBI taxonomy): domain Eukaryota; kingdom Metazoa; phylum Platyhelminthes; class Cestoda; order Diphyllobothriidea; family Diphyllobothriidae; genus Spirometra; species Spirometra erinaceieuropaei. Next base: position 905,317 of record CACRXP010000066.1, read on the forward strand.
TGAGCAGATTGAGGAAAACATCGCAGAAGGGTAATTTTGGGAACTAAAAAAATATAATTATAGTGTGGAGAACATGAAACAACGAGGGGGGAGTGGGGCGAGGGGTCATTAGTTTTGCTTTCCAACGTCACATCAAGCAGAGATGGGATATCCTTCTGTCTGTAGCACAAGAAATCAAGTTTTACGACCAGTCCTTCGTTTTTCCAGCTGTCAGATGGGCTCTGAATACTAGATAAGTCAACCGAATGTTCCGTGGTGTGAATATCTTGAAATGTTGTTGAATAGCCTTCCAGTCGCCGCAGAATGCATATTTTACGTTGGAAAGTTCCGATGCCAAGGGTTGGGATACTGTGCCAGTGTAGCGCACGGCACAGTCAGGACAGTCGATCTTGTAGATTAGATTGCCCTCAGATAGTAAGAGATCAGGATAGTCCCTGAAATGCTGACGAATACTTCTCAGTTTTCAGTGCTATCAATCGACTGCCGAAAGCTCTGTATTCTTTGTCTATCAAAACCTTTAAAGTAAGACAATTCTTGAAAGCACTCAGCAACATAGTAGGTTATTGAGCTTTTTTATACAGATGGTGGTAATGGCCGTATTTGTAGATTTACATAAACATAGAACTTCATTTCTGACAAAATGAAGGCTCGCAACAAAAGTCTGCGACGAATGTGCTCTTGATCGATGGAGAAAACATATCTAAGTAGCTACCTCTTTAAAAGTGTTTTACCAGTGTATTTCGCTGAAGAATGTTTACGCAGTGCATCTTTATCCAAGGTGAAATCGAGGGAAAGATTGGGAGTTCTGACCCACTTATTGATTTCTCCGAAAAATAACGGTAATTTTTATGCCATCGACGGGAGTACTGTTATTTTCATATTGGGGCCATTTTCGTTATCTTGGTTTGCACTTAGGCTTCTCTCTTCGATTACGAATGAACAACAGAGTCGTCATACAAATACCGAAAAACTGCTTAAACAGCTGGTACTGTGCCCGTTCCTCTTCTATATTAGCAGTAGCTAAAGCGCGCAAAAAGTCTCTTGCCTTGCGGTCAGAAACTAAAATGGCCAATTACGGGTGGGCCTTTCAGCGGTTACTCACGCAAACAGGGGTATGTTAAGACAAAATATTGCCTCTGGGCATCATTACTGCCTTTGGGGCATTAAATCACACATCTAAGAATCTAATGCTGTTTAAAATAAACATTTGGCTCTCGGAAATAATGTCTTTATGCACGTTCTGCCCCACCTGACTTACGCGAAATCAATTTTCAAGTGGGCAATGGTTGGCTGTACTAAAGCCTTCCCCCTTACTGCGTGGGTTCGAATCCCACCGAGGCGCCGAGTTTTTCACAGTTGGGTCAATATGAAATGGTTGCTTTGACAAAAGCTCTCTGTTTAGGTTAATACCATCTAGTAGGAAACAGACACACACGTGCGGTTGGGAAATCGCTTGTTTGTAGGGTGACGTTGATTTACGCCCAGCATGTGTAAGCCTTTTCCCCCAATAAATTGCTGTCCATTTTGGAAACGAATATCCGAACAGCTGCTCTGATTATACACAAGCCCCCTAATTACCCTCATTCTGACAGCTCTCTTGGCACAATGGGCGTTCCCGTGCAGTACGAGCGAAATTTTCGGGCCAAACTGGAGTATTTTCGTGCCCAGTGCGCTAATCACCTGCTCAGTGGTCACGCCAAACTCAACATTTCCCGTGACGATCTCCTCGAAGACTCCTTCCAACAGGTGCGTCAGAAGAAATTGATATTTAAATCACGTGCATACCACTTTTTTGCCCTCACAGACTTGAGGTGTTTTTTTGGGCCACACCCATCTTTCTTCAAGTAACCGGAACAGTAGTCACGGTTGAGGGACACGCTGGCTGACCTCGCTCGCTTAAGACTGTCAGTTGTTGATGTCGATAGGCAGGATCCTTTAATATTTGGTGTTTAAGAGATCGCCAGTGGGCGCCAAAGGGGGAGTGAAGTTATGGCAGTCGAGGTATAAACGTAGGTGACAGTGTGGGGTATAGTGAGCGATTTGAGGTTTTAGTGTATCGGGCGATCCTTATGTCGCAGTTCACGTTGGAGCTGCAGACGTTGCATGTTGTTTTCGTTACTGGGATGGAAAGGGTGCTCCTAAAATGAGCCACGCGGGGCTACACCGGATTCCGGTGGGCGTTATCGGGAATGCGCACCCGTAACAAATGCCAAAATTTGGGGTGTGATGGCAAGCTGAGTTGTAGGCTCACGCTTCGCATATTGGGGCCTCCGCCACTCCCTACTTTTGTTCTTTAAAACCCCGGTCAAATGTTCGTTGTGGACCAGGGTGTGTGATGGTACGCCTAGGTACGGGTTTTGCCGCAAGTGGGATTCGAACCCAGGACCAGTCGTAGTGTGACCAGCGAGATGACCGCTAGACTATCCGCACCACCGCCACTATCCACCACCGCCACCACCACCACCGCCACCACCAACACCACTGCTTCCTCTACAGCTGACACCGACACCGCCGACCTCTCATGCCCACATTGTCCACGCACCTTCACCTCACACATCGGCCTGGTCGGTCACTTGCGAATCCATCGCACAGAAACTGGCGAACCAGTGCCTGGAGCACCAACCTACACCCACCGCACTCGCCTCCACTGCCCACACTGCCCTCGCACCTTCACGCATCGCATGGGTCTATTCGGCCACATGCGCATCCACAACGACCTGCGGTAGACAACCGCCGGTCACACCACACATTCCCTCACTCCCTACCTCCTAACATCATCACCCCACTAGACGTCAACCCTCACACACCTCATGCACTCAACTGCCGCCTCCCACGCAAGTGGGAAGTGTGCATCTCAATTCGGTCCCCATGCGGCCTCGGCTGCACGAGTGACTTGAGTCCGAGACTATCCCGACACGTCAAGTGTCGTGGATAGGAAGGTTGCTGATTGACGCCCGTTATCGATTCACGCAGTTCGTCACGTTGTGTGTGTGTGTGTTGTGTAGTGGCGGACTGGTGGGTTGGGGACGGACTAAAGCAGCACCTTCCACGGCACTCTCACGCATGTGAGAGACACGCCGTTCGACCCCCGTTGTGTGAAATCCTGGTGTTTGTGTGTATGGGGGGCCAGGTCATGCTGTGGCGCGCGCAGACATGGTCAGTCGACCATGTCAGCCACCGCGCCCATTCCCCACTCCAGTCTACTGACCGGCTCGGACAGTGGCTGGGGTGTGGGAATGGGAAGGGAGAGTGAGGTCGACGACTCAGCGCATTTTCCTCACTATAAACAATCTGACGCGCTTGAAGCTATCACGGTGCGCTAAAAGCCGTGGCTTGGAAGGTTGCCAACTGACGGGGTACCTTGGACCTCCTCCATTACTGGAGGCGGTCTGAGAGTCAGGCTGCAATGGCTCCTTTTTAATGTGGCCTTTATGACATTCCCACCACAGTGTGGGATCCGAGTCAGGCGTTGGCGGCACGCCCAGGTGCGGCTTCGGCCGTGCCAGCCTCCAAATCTATGTTGTGTTGGTTCAAATCCTGGTTATTGTTGTGTGGACCAGGGGGTGTGGTGGAACGCCAAGGTGAGGATCCGTCCGAGCCATCCACCTGCGGCCTCCCTCGTCTCCGGTCTTCTTGACTCTGTCTTGACACCGGGCCCAGGCGGGGGAGGAGGAGAGAGTGTAGGTAGATGCTACGCAAGTCTACTGGCACTATAAACCCCTGCGTAAGTCACCGTCCCTGCTCCCACCGCTGCTGCAGCTGTGGGGCACACGGTGGACATCGTCGAAATCGACGGTCGAACTGTCAACAGGTACGGGTTTTGATCGCGTCAGTCGCCTGCACCTTTTCCTTCCGCCAATCTCCTTGACACCAGGCTCAGTTCAAGGAGGAGGAGGGTGGTGGATGCTGCGCAGGTCTGCTGTCACCAAACTAACTCACGCGCGTATCCCCGCCCCCTGTTCTCACCTTGCTCTGAAGCATGCGGTGGACATCGTCGAAGTGGACGGTTAAACTGTTGGATAAAAATATACGGGCTCTTTGGTTAACCGCCAATGTTGGCGACAGTGATTAGCATGGTTGAAACCATGCGGCCCATTTACCCGCAGGCAAATAGTTCGACCGGCGTTGCGTACTATGTCCAGCGAGTGCTCCACGGCGAGGTGAAACAGGGATGGTGACTTGCGCCTGAGTTAGTTCGTAGTGGTAGTAGACTTGCACAGCATCTACGGCACTCTCTCCTCCTCCCGCCCAGTGTCAAGACAGAATCAAAAAGGCCGGAGGCTGGAGAGGGCGCAGGTAGATGGCTCGGCTAAACCCGAACCTTGGCGCTCCACTCCAAAGCCCCTGGTCCACAACAAACATATGACCAGGATTTTGACCAACGACAACAGCAAGGACGTAGATGACTGGGCAGCCGTGCACACGGCCTGTATGCACAGCGAAAGCGAAACGCATCTACCGCCCAAGAACCAGGTACCGGAGAACTGCCAGGCTGCGAGGGCCACGGTTTGCTGATCATGGCAAGGCAGACGCTCACAAACTTCCTAGTACCCCCTCTGGCACTGCACCTTCCAGTCTACCTCGAAGTATCTCCGCAAAATCGATATTGATTCGTATGTGAAAATTTAAATCAACTCCTTCAATACAACTTGACATGTCGAGTTACGGCACGCATTATTGACTGCGTACTCAAGACAAATGGCATATCTTGACATCTGCAGTCCCATTCTCTGTTTCGTTTCCAACCACAGCCTTCTCACTAAATCCCAGGGTTGCCGTCAACAACTTTTGACCGCATACAGACTTAGTCGGGCGTTTGCGTTGTGGCCGTTTTGTCGGACAGCGATCCGTCTGTTCTCTGCCATGCAGGGGGTTTGCTCTGTGCGTGTGCTTGTTGAAAGTAGTTTTTCTGTAAGTATCTATCCAATGACAAAAAGTCCCCTCTTTTGAGACGCAAAACGTTGGGTTTTCAGAACATTTCCTCACTACGCTATGAACCATGTCATGACCCATTCTGGTACTTGAAAGCACGTGGGAGCGTATGCGTACCCGACTCTTGTCCCCTATACCAACGCGGCAGAGAAGGAGAACGCGACCGGCCACGAAAATATGTATTAGGAAATTGGGTAGGATCCCTGTTGGTAGCCCTCCCGGTACTGAAATCGCCCGGCTCCCTATCTTACGGGACCAGTGGTAATGGGGGATATACGGGTGGGGCACTTGTGTGCAGGCGTCAATGACGTTTATAGTGTATGTCCCGAAGTGATGCTCCGGCTAAAGTCGTAGCCAAAATTAAATATGGCGAAAAATGAAAGAGAGATATAAAAACGAACATGGATGCTGAGTACGGTCTACGGAATGAAATGCATCGCATTTCCGACTTTCCGAAAATAATAATTTATTGCCACTAAGGTTAGAAACTGAAGCAGTAGTTGTGCTAGATGTGAATGTTGTAGTAAACAATGTGTAGAGCAATTAGCCGGGAGGGCTACCAACAGGGATCCTACCGGAAATTGCGAGTCAAGATTAACTGAAAGTAACGCATATTTATAACGTCCTACTATGGTTCGCCGGTATTCGGCCCAATGCCCTTCGGGAAGAACATTCCAGACGAACTGGCCGATAATTCGAATACGCAGATCGATCAGGCCCGAGGGGAAAAGCCAATGGAGAGGCGCTACGATTAAGATGACGGCGCTGTAGGGAAAACGCACGTGGCCTCCAGTGATTGGCTGGTTCTTGTTTTTGGGAGTGTCATAGCTCCTGCCCTCTGCATGGGGTCTCCTGAGTTGTCGCTCACGGGGCTTACTCTTGTTACGGCTTTTGTTGGTTGACTACGAGGAGTTAATGGATAGTGCCTCTCCATGTGCGCGTGGCTCAAGGGCGGCAGAACTGGAGAGTTCAATTAACACTTTTCGTTGCAGAACCCTGGACAACATCCACAAAAATTATGTGTTGCGCCTTGCGAAACATTTTACGACAGAAAACCCCCCAAATATCGTGGTTACAGTCTGCCTGGTAATAAAATTGTACTCGATGATGACGACTAACAGGAGCTCCATCAATCATTATTATACTGTAAGCCACATTTTTGCGAGCGCCAACTATCCTAAGGAGTACGCTCCTTCCTTCTTTTCCCACCTTGTCGCTACTTCATCTGGCCTTGTGCACACATTTTATCTTGACCAAGCAGTTAAGTTCATTTCCCTTCATCGTGCTTGGCTTCGTATCACCTGACAGTTTAGACAGCACTATCAATCCTTCGTTAATGCGCAGGGCTTTTGTGAATGTTCGCCGTCGAGTTATGCGTCAATTTCAAATGTCATTGCGTACTTATTGCAAAATAGGTAGCCATTATTTTGCCAATAAAGTGTGCTCTGCTCTACGCCGTCGGGAGATCGGGCGGAGTTTTGTTGCCATCGTGGTTACACATTGTTAGTTCGAAGTCTGGCTATAAACGCATGCTCGAGGTGCTCGCAGCTGGAGTTATTATTACGCACACCAATGCCAGAATGCAAGTATTGCCAAAAATCACTAATCTAAACCGCAAAAACGAAATTTAACGGGAGTAGGAAAACGAAACCGAGGTCAATGGAGTAGTCGATGAAAAGAAAAGTGCCTCCCAAAGGGAGGCACGTTTACTGTTGAACACTGCACAAACAAGTTAAAAAGTTTGAGTTGTTGGGTGTGAGGTTGCCTGTATGTTCTGGCTGCATTTGTTTTTTACAATATAAATGCGTCGTCCCTATAAATTTCGGCATTAGTTTTAAACCAGTCTCCCAGTATTCGGCCACCATATAGTCAATAATCTTGCTGCGATTACGTATTCGAAGGAGAACAGCACAAGTCACAAAGTACCCACTCTTCCCATTTTGTATCCGAAAATGTGTCCCTCCACGTCCCCGATTCAGTTTCTTTGCCTACTTTCCTTTGTATTTTGCAGGTCTCACGTCTACCTATTGCGGACATGCGTCGACGCCTGTGTATAACGTTCCTCGGTGAAGAGGGTCTCGACTACGGCGGAATCGCACGGTGAGTCAGACGGTTTTCATCTGACGGACGCTTTCCATCTACCCCATATGCAATTACATGCGTGTCGGGTTGGCAAACATTTCCATCTTGCGTTCTTAGGGTCGCCAGTTCTACTTTTTGGAAGACTTTGATATCAAGTTTTGTTTTCCTGGGCTTTGGAGGCAAGAATTTGTAAGAAGTAATCGGTTCAGCATAGGGAAATGCACATGACTTTGACCATATCAGCTAAAGACTTCCTTTGCGATTTTAACGTGACAGAGGTCACGCGGGAGTATGGTGGTACGCCTATGCACAGGCCCGCGCTGCCCTCCGCTTAGAGAGTGGACTGGTACAGTTAATGGCCTAACTCATGAAATGTGTCGAGATTTGCGAATGATTGCCAATCACTCGCAAACCGACACCAGTCCAATATCTATGTAAATTAAGTACAAGTTTAAAAGAAGTAAAAACACAAAAGAAGTATTCAAGGTGGTGTTGCGTTGTTTAGAAATGTCGATTTATTTAGAAAAGCGCAATATCCCGAAAACGTCAGAAATGGCTCTAACTTTGTAAAATTCGTTTTTTGATGCATAGGATGTATTCTCATACCAAAAAATGTAGTAAATATGAATGTTGAAATAAAATAACATCAGTGAAGTTTACATTTAAGCATCGTTTAATATTTAGTTTGATTTCATATATGGCAGTTTGTCAACTGCCAACATTCTAAGCGTAGGTTCCAAAACAGTCTTCCAGGGATTTGTGGTATTCTTGAGTCGTTTGAGTTAAATGGGATGGGGTTCAACAAGAGAAGTTGGATTTTGCTCGACTTCACCGATGGGGACGTCTTAGGGACAAACGTTTTCATAAGCTGACATGCCATGAGGCCAGTCGGTGCCTAATAAATTTAAGTAGAATTGACAGGCGTGGCCGTAAACATGCCATTTGGTGTTTATAGAGAGAACTTTCCTTCCGTTAAATTAATTTGCACTTTTCGTTCGTTATGGATTAAGCTGCTTTTCAGATCGGCCTTGGAATGTTGCGGAATACTTCATGCTTTTCAGTGTTTCCACCCGATCGTCCATAAAGACAGATTCTAAATTACCTGTCTGTTGAGAACTTTAAAATAAGATCGTTCTTGAAGGGATTTACCGAATTAGTGGGTGTTCGGGCGCTCCCTTTCACGACGATGGTCGTTTGGGCTATATTTGAAGACTCATTCAAACATCAAACTTCATTTTCGAGAAAAATAGCTGTCCACAACGAAAGTCAGCAACGAATATGCCTTTGAACAATATAAAAACTTTTCTTAATAAGTTACGTCTTTAAGAAGTGCTTTATTACTGCACGCCGTTGACAGATCTCTGTGTACTTTGCATTTTGCATGGCGAGGCCAACTAAAAATTTGACACTTTTGGCGGTTTCTTTCGCGTTCCTAAGCAATATTAATATTTCTCAACCACAAACGTAAGAACATGCCTTTCTCAATACATCGAGGCCATTTTCACTGTTTTTGCTCGCATTTAGGCTCCCTTCTTCGATTTTGAATGTATGGAAGAGCGCCCATATAAATAGTGATATTTTGCTGTAACTTTTAGTGTTTTGCTCGTTCTATTTCTGAATAAGGTCCAAATAATGTCCAAAACTGGAAATGACCATTCATTGGCGGTCATTTATGTGACATAGGGTAGAATTTTCCAAACGGCAAAACAATTTCAGCCCATTTAAACGAAGGAATCCCTATCTGCGTTATTACTGCACTTTAGGGTACCAAATCGCACAGATCTGCTAATTTGACATTTAGGAACTGATAAAACCTCTGGTTTCCATAAAAGAACGCTTGTGTTAGTAGGTTGATTACCACGGTTAACATCGGACATAAAATACATTTTTAAGTTCGGCTAAATCTGTTTATAAAAACTCGCCGGTAAATTACTATCCTTTCAATGAGTAAGTCGCTCAGATGCGTAACCGGAGTCTAGGACATGTATTAGCATAGGAACTTGCACAAATATATTCGAACGTCCATTTTCGCTAGAATTTACGGATATTTTACTTGATATAAATGCGTGAACACAATTTCTGCACAAGAAAAGGACATTTCATTAAAGGATGTCGATGAGCAAACACACTGTGCAACGTTAAAGACGTCCATAAATTCTCGCATAAGTTTCCGTTATCAGATTTCATGGGATAGGTCAAGTACTGTATATGGGAGGGAGAGAAGCGGGTGCGAGGTCTACCCAAGGGACTCCGTCCCTGCGGCACTCGGCGCATTTTCCTCACTGCAATCATGCTGATGCGCTTTGAAGCCGTGGCTTGGTAGGCTGCCAACTGACCGGTTAATTCGGCCTTCCCATCAGGATGGAGAGTCAGGCTGCAATGGCTCCCTTATGTTTCCTCAATGGCGCTCCCATTTATTTGGGATCCCGGTCGTCCTTTTGTCATTTCTGTGGAAATCTGGTCCATTGTGCGCGAAACCAGTTGGGTGGTAGACATGCACGGTCTGTTTAACTTTGCCAGCCACCGCGCCCGAACCGCCCCCCGTATTCTCAAATCTGTCCTGACACCTGACTCAGCTGACTGAGGGAGGAGGGAGTGTAGTAGGTGAGGCGCAAGTCTACAAGCACTACCCGCAAATCACTATCCCCTCGCTCGCCTTGCTGTGAGGCACACGGTGGACACCGTCGTTAGCCACGGCCGACCTGTCGGATGTGTAACATGCCTTCCATTCCGGACATTCTAATTTCCAAGAACAACAAAGACGTGGCACCTCATGATTCCTGTTGTGTGTGTGTGTCGTGAAAAAGCTCCTTTGACGTACACATATCAGTACCTGGCGTTTTGACAGTCAGGGCATTGACAAAAACATTGTGAAAATGAACAAGTAAATGGGGTCGCTACTCAGAAGGGGGGAACTTTGTGCTCACTTCTTAAAGCGGTCCAGTCGCCAATTTGACCAGAGGTGGCAGTAACAACGCTGCGGTAGACATGAAAGGATGCTTCATCTTGTAGAGCTGAAAAAGCAGATCTAGGCAGCGATCAGGTGGAGGATCCCAAACACACGAGCAGTCAAAGGTGCCTGTCTTATGGGAAAGGTGGTAATAGGGGCCTTACGGGAGGGCCTATGTATGCATGGAGGAATGGCAAAATACGTGTAGATAATTGCTAAATCCGTTTTTCGGGCGGAAAAGTTTTATTGCATTGACATCTAGCAACCGAAATTAAGCAGGACAATTTTAAAAAAAGGGACGTGTCTGCACGATCGCTTCTCAATTCTCTGAGCTGAGGTCATTGTAGATAATGCACCAGACCGCCTACAACAGACGGTCCAACCTTGGACGATGGAACACCAAACCAAAATAAGCATGTCAGACTAAAACCCACTTAAATAAGTACAGTAGATATTCTTTGTATGCCGCAGATGCTTGGGGGCCTTCACCCCATCCTTACCCAGATATAGCTTCAACGCAGTTTATACTTCATGGGAATGCCTGATACGCGTCTACCGAATCGACTCTTCTTTGGTGACGTTGCAGCATGTGCTGGCATCCAAGGAAGCTAGAAACAACGGTAGAAGAACACTGAAGAAGTCGCCAAAGGGCTTTACGCTTAAATCGTACACCTGGGAAAATTTCTGGGGAATTGGAAGACATGTTATGATTTTTACATCAACTCACGATCGGTTTGTTCATGGTGGCTAGTTCGGTTCTCAGTAGTATAGGCAGAATAAAAATATCGTCAAAGACAGGGAAAACCAGAATGTCTATTTCTGACTTATTGGCCTTCCCGATAATAGTTGTTCGTTCCTGAGCGTGACTTAGGCGGAGGACTAAGGCTGTTATCAAGCAAGGCTGGTGCGCTACCGTGAGTGGATTGCTTTGCGCTTGTGTTCCATTCTAACTAGTGCTGCAGCCCCACTTAAGCAGTCCATTGCATATGAACGCAAATCATACAGTGCGTGACCGATCTCATGAAATGTTGGCTGAAATTCTGAAATGCGTTTTCGACTAGGAAGGATTACTTAGGCGCGCTTGTAATACTGATTACCATGCGGCATAATCCTATAGCATGTCGGACTCGGCAGGATGTAGGATTTTAAATGCAGTGTGTTTCGATCTCCTGCAGAAACCGTACTCGGTAAAAATTGACTACTTTAGTGGCATGCATTTTTCCAATTGATTTTCGATGGTCTTGCAAATTCAAATATATCTTATAGAAACCACAAAGAAAAATGTACTTTCTTTCAGTCCTTTGATAGGGAACCACGTCAGCCTCATATTTTATTCCTAAGAAGGAGCATAAGTAGGTTTGCAAAAGTTTTCTAGTTGCCGAATAATTTGGAGCCCAATCAGTCGCTGCACTAGCACTTAATTATTTCAGTCTACAAGGTGCATGCGTTCCACGTAAAGAAAGTCACATATTCTTCTATGCCTTTAAAAAGATATTATATAGAGTCCATAAAATTTTGTAATGCATGCGGGCTATGTTGTACATTACATGAA
>CACRXP010000066.1:948884-979033 GCA_902702965.1 Spirometra erinaceieuropaei
ACAGTGCGTCCATTTTTACTCATCACTGCAATTCCGAACAATTACTGACCGCTTCCACTACAGCTGTCGTTTTTCTTACCATTTCTAGTTTAATGGGGAAAGAGCTGCTATCATTGAATCTAGTACCTGTAGCAAATTCCCGTTACAGTTGCTATTCCGTTTCCTGTTTTTATGCTAATTGTATTTCTCTCTCCTTTCCCCACACCCCTGTCGTTTTTCCGCCTGGCTTTTTTCAGTACCACATAACCTTGCCCTCCCCTCTTCCACCCTGACATTTCATCCCGTTTTCCTGCCTTCCCCCCGCCCCCTCATCCCGTCTTTTCAGCTGCTTCTCTCCGGCATGCCTGAGCTGGATGTGGATGACTGGCGAGCCAACACTGTCTACCGGAGGTACACCCGCACCAGTAAACAAGTCATCTGGTTCTGGAAGGTGAGCCAATCTCTCACCATATGCAACTCACTACCCGCCCACCCTGCACCTGCCAGTGCGCTGCTCACTTTTCATGCGCCGTCCACAGGAATTGTCGCCTGTGCTGTTTTCGTGTCCCCGCTCCCCGTCCATCGGCCCTTCCGGCCGAAATGCCCTGCACTTTCAGTATTCAGTGATTATATTAATGACTTTGCGTGGCCAATTGTTTGTTAAGGCGCCTCGATTGTAATGCGGCTCACCTTCTCGCCTAGAAGGAGGAGAAGCATCCGCTCTGCTGGGGGGACGGCGCACCTGCTGCAGTCCACATTAACCTAGCTTAGTTGTTTTGATCCGATGACCTCTTGGGCGTTATTATTTTGTTTTTTTTTACTCTCTGCCTTATTACTAACGCTAGTCCATCTCTTCCTCGGCGCATTTTGCAGTTTGTGAACAGTTTAGACAACGAGAAGCGCGCTCGTCTGCTGCAGTTCATCACCGGTACTTGCCACCTCCCCTTGGGCGGTTTCGCTGAGCTGATGGGTAAGCCAATTTTCGGCCCTTAGATCATACACATGAAGGATGCATAATCTCCCGAAACAGGGGTACTCTTTCAGTGAAAGTCCGGAGACTGGATTTTTTCGAAAAAATCCACATTTTCCTTTGACTAACATAACTTACAGATGGCTCATCACGGCTCCTTTCTGCTTGGCCAAAAACACGAGTAATTTGATGTTAGTAACTTATTACACCATCGAAACGCCCGCCTGGTACCCAAGAATAAAGTAGGCCTGCCAAATCAGCTAGGGCAGAATTCTTAATGCGCTGAACTCTCATCTAACCAGGTTCATTGTGGGGACTTTTTTTGAAGACCTTTTTCAAGACTTTTTTTCCTTGGGATGTCTACTCTGTAGGAGGTATTCCCCGGGAAAGACTACAACAGGCGGAATATTTGCGCATTACTTCTTTTGCACGTACAAGCGTTGTCAATAGACGGAAAATATTTACTTCTCTAGTTCAGTTAATGCGTAACCAGAAATATTACCAATCAAGCATTCCGCCGTGTGTGTGCATATATTAATTTGGAATTAAGAGGTGTTTTTTGCGGCACCGTAAGGGTTCTCAAACAATCCATGTAGTAGTTTTGTCTTCAAGCGCCTAGTATAGGCACATTAGTTTGCACGTGGTCGCTGTAACCTCGGGCCAGAGGCAACCTGACTCTACTTTCCGAGATGGGCAGAATGTCGTTTAACGACAACTTGTAGTTTATTTTTTCATTATAGCTTGTGTAAGCATTGCATGCTTTCCCCGTAGCTAGCTCTTGCCAGTACAGTGTTTATCGGCCTATCTCTTTCCACAATGAGCTCTTTCAAATTTTAATGGCAGTGGCTTAAGTTTACGACCTGTTTACCTGCTTGTGGATGTCCACGACGCCTCGGTTCATGAGCCGTGGGACCCATAATTCCCGCCCTATCAAGTCCAGTGTCTCCAAACACATTGCGCAAGTTGAAGGCTCAGAGTGGTGGCTCCCGCTGCGCTAGCGAAGGCACAAATTCGCTCAACCCCACCTCGGAATACTGTTCTCTGCCTGGAAGCACTAGCAGAATTCCAAGTCGTTTCTGCTATCACAACGGCGGAAAAAAGCATATTACGGAGCCGCCTGCTTCGCGGTTAGGGCGATGTCATCTGGTCTTTGCCGCTACTGTGGTATCATTAGACCGGGGTAGAGAGAAAAGTAGACAGAGCGGGAGGCGGAAACGACTGGGATGGCAAAGACATGTTTTATGATTTGGCCAAGACGGACACACAGCTTGTCTCCTAGCAGGCAGCAGCAGCACTTGTAGCGGACATCTGCCTACGACTGGATGAATTATTGATCAAGTACTTATGCCTGAGACTGTTGCCACGATATGAACTCAGGCTGCTTGTCCAGGTTGTTTTTGCATAGCGTTCAGACTGCACCGAAAAACAGTCTGTTGTTCTAATTGGACGTCGGCCTATTTTCACTCTGTGGAGTCCAGGTCTGGCGACTACCATCACCGTCATCAGTGCCACAACGACCTTTCCTTTATGCAGGATACATCTTAATGTAGCAACGACCACACGGTAACGCGTTTTGCGTTCGGTGGAAGCTACTTTAGGTTGTCTAGGAAACTTGGCGACCTTTCGAAGTTGTCTAGTCAAGCGCAAATCCTGCCTCCCGATATCCGACCCAATTTACATAACTGTCAGTTACCTTTCTGATGACGGCTGGCCCTTCGTGACTAGCATTAAATCAGGTTGCAAGAGGGTAAACCTGCATAATACTCCTCCACATAGCATTCACAGTATGTTCCGCCTGTAGTCCTGAATCAAATCGACTGAGAACTAGAACGCAGCGGTGAACTGGTCATGTTTCAGCAGTCTGCGTGTGTCACAACACCTGCCAACCAAAATGACTGTTGACAGTCACGAAAAAAACATATTTACAGTCGGCATTTTAGAACGAGCGTACTCGACCTGTGGAACAATCCTCTATATTTGCTTGACATTTTGCATTCCCCATTGCACCTGTCAGCAAAGGTTGCAGCAGATAGACTGAGCAGACACACTGAGGGCACTGTATTTGTAGGGTCCAGTCGTCATGCGACCCCGCCACCGCCCAAATTGGGCGCTGTTGCTGCCAATGGGAGGGGGATGGGAGGAGGAGGAGGCGGGGGAGGGGGTGGAGGAGAAGGATGAGGAAGAGGGGGCGGGGGAGAGGTGGGTAGTACTGGTATGCAAGACCTGTCATGACAGGTAATGGGGACATCGAAATGACAATTTCTAGCAATTTCAGTGTGTAGACACACTGAGGTCACTGCATCTAGTCGTCATGCGACCACGCCACCTACTAGATCTGGTGCTGTTGCTGCCAAAGTGGCTGATTTGACGAGTGTGGGATAGAGTGTGTGGAGGGTGGAGAACAGGGGATTACCAAGGATGCGGACGACTGAAGGTCTGTCAGCAATGAGGAAGAATAAACCCAAATTTTCAGTCGGTGTTCTCTAGGTTGGGACTCGAGAGCACAGCTTCCAGTTCGGAGGTGCCGAAATCTTCCTATTGGATCATAATCAAAGGATCCGCGAGCTGTCTGACCTATGGTTCTCCTGCCCACAGTTCGTTCAATATTCGGTGCTCTGTCTGTCCGTCTGTTCTCTCTCTCTCTCTCTCTCTCTCTCTCTCTCTCCCCCTCCCATTTGCCTCCTCACTTAAAGCTCGTGCTGTGATCAGGCAGCATAATTATTCGAGTGGGGAACTCGTGAGCGAAGGGTGATTTCGCTAACCGTACTAGTGTGCCAAATGGCCGAGTAGTAATCACACCAATCACCGGCACCGTTGATAGGATCGCGCACACCGACTGCCCGGACGTGGACGAGTATGCCATTATCATACTTGCTACCAAGTTGATAGGCATGCGGTGGTGTAGTAACTGCATTCTATTAGTGTCGCACAACTTTCGCATCTGCCACCTTTAGCTGTCGCAGCCCTTGACCACAGATCTGAGAGCGAGTCCGAAATTGCGAGTGAATAGCATTCTTTTTCCTGCGTTTGAAGCCCTGCAGCCAACTGTATATCGGAGTCATCGAGCAGAATCAAGACTTTTGATAGACTGGGAAAACACCTTCCCTAATGGAACGAGACCTTCAGAAAATGTTTATTTGGTCATTCCTGTTCAATTTTCGGAGTTGATGATATGACCGATTGCCTGCATATGAAGTTGATTGTTTGACGATTTGAGTTACGGACCCCTTCTCAGTCAGTGGCAATCGAAAATACCTTCAGGTTATATTAAGTAACCTAACCTGATTGCGGAGCTCGACGCCCACGACCACCTTGCGCTTCAGGGTAAAACAAAAACATACCTATGTGGCTAGAGTTTTATGGTAGTGGTCTGGTCATTAACGGGAATAGCTGCATCAGCTGCAGCCTAGTCGCCGAGTATGATTTATCGGCAAACCTTCTTGTGCACCCCGTCTGTTCAGTGGCCAGCACATCCTACGTAGTCTCCCTTTTCCTTCTACCTTTGATCAGCGGTTTAATTCCGTTGGGGTAGCAGTTCCTGCCGACTGATCAATGCTCGTTCCACTGCTATCCTTGTCGTACCTTACGACCTTTTCCTTTCAACCGGTACTTCTAATTCCACAATATTACATGTCAACAACATCTTAGCTTTGTACTACGTCTGTATGTACATCCTCGCATGCGGTTGACTCACGTAATTGCATAAAATGACAAAGTGAATCACTAGTAGTGTATTAGCCGCCTCAAAGATGCATGCTGTGGTATACCACTTCCCTCTGGTCATTGGCCATGTCCTTTTCGCAGAAGCTTAAGTCATAGACAACCCTTTAGCCACTGCGACCCGGTCCTGTACATAAAAACTGATTGAAAAACAATGGAGAGGACCTTGTATTCTGTACATTATGAGTGAGGGGGAGGGGGTAAATAAAAGCAAGTCGGCGGTCGGACGAGGGCACCCTCGGAGCGCATTGACCGGGGGGAGGGGGGGGGGCATGTCTAAGTCGGTCTTGGAGTTTATTGACCGGTTCGAATGGGCGAGATTGACCGAGAACCAAACCGCCACTGGTGAGCGCGTGCAAGTAAGCGCTATGGGTGTTGCATTGCAGCCAGCGCTCGGTCACCCCGTCCTCAATACTCGTTCTCAACTTGGTGTTCCATTTCGGAATACATATGACTGTCGGAGACACAGTGTTCTCTTCAGGACCGACTCTACCGCACCTGTCTACTCTCTAGTCGGCTAAAGCATCATTATCGAGTCGGCCCTGCCAACTCAGGTGGGGATTTCAAAAGACAATGCCACGGATAAGCCTCCTTACGGCAGACTTTATCACATCACCAGCTAGAGGTGACCTCATCGTCAATGAGCTTGCACATCGAGAGTGGTTCATAGTCCGAATCCGTGGTATTCTTTGCATGTGTTCGTTATTTAACGACCCCGTCATCCTCAGGTCACCGGCCCGTAGAGACCGCATTCTGCAGCATTTGAGTAGGCTGGCAGGGAGCAGGGTCTGGTGTACTATTTTGCTTGTCATCGACTGCACCTCCCGGCCAGAGACAACTGCCAGTTCCAGAGCCGTGCTCGCCACCTGCTCCTTCCCTTCACGTAGAAATTGAGGTAGACGAAACAGCCGACTTCTTTGATACCAATAGAAGCAAAGAGACGGGTGCCAGGATGCAGTCGTGAAGAAGGAGACACAATCGCTCGGACAAGGGCTTTGTTCGCCTGACGTTTCGAATTACTGCTCAGAGGCAAAAGCAGATATGGGTGGTTCATGCACTAGAAGCTACAGCATTTTTAGGGTGCAGTCGCCATGCTACCGCATATCGATGAATATTCACGGCTCTCCCCCTTCATCAGGGTCGTTACTCTTGGTGTGATAACTGTTTGATGGCCGACACTCACGTCGTTAATTGCTGCAATTTCATCCCGTGTGATGATTGCTCGACCATCGGACCCACCGATCCTGGCGTTGGGAACATTGTTCGCCTGTACGCCCCCTGCGTGGCTAATTGCTCCGCCTACACGAAGTCTCAGCACCGAGTATGGTTATAGACTTGGGGCCAGTGAACCATGACTCAAGCAGATCTCGGCTCACGCGGTTGTCACCTCTAGCGAGAATTTCGGCCTCGTCGAATTTGAATGTGTGACCGGATCTCGTCGAATGTGCGGTAACTTGGGAGTTGGCGTCATTTCTCCGCACCGCTGCAGCGTGTTCGGCCATTCGCCTTCGGATTTGCCTTAGAGTTTCTCCAACATAGTTTTTTTGTCTGCAACTTTTATACCATCACTGTGGCGTAGCAGTTTGCCTTCCCAATGCTCCCCTTTGAGCCGGAGTAGTCTGAATATGCGAACTATTCAGTCACGTGTCAATTGCATTCCCTTGAAGGAGCGTCCAAGGAAGGCCATGTCGCCGACGCAGTCGATGCCCTAAAAGCAAAGATCTTGTCTTTCCGTGCACCCTCGCAGTTGTGGACTTTGTCGCATTTACAGAGATGACTGCTGATTGAATAGAAACTCGTAGGTTGCCAGGCGGATAGTGAAGTACGCACCCTTCTCCTAACTTTAACTCGCGTGATTCGATAGTGTGGTTTGATCAAACCTAGGAGTCTGAACGACTTATCATCAGTCTTCGTGGCCATCCGTGGGGAACTATGATTGAAAGAACCAAAAGCTGTGGCCAAACCAAATAAACTGGCAGTAATCAATACCGCTGTTCTATGATTCTGGATCTGACTATATCTCAACAGGTGCAGCTGGCGTGTGAAACACATTTATTACCATCGGTGTTTGTCTAATTTGATTGCAGAAGAGTAACTTTCACGACCGACAATATCTTGCTTCGTCGCGGCCAACTTCTGAGCGTCCACTCTACCATACTTGGGACAAACTTTGTCGCCTTTCAATGTCCTCTAGGTCTGCTGCGAACAGGTGTGTAGTAGGCGAATTAGTCTAGCCACTTTCTCGTTGTTGTTGCTGTCTACTGCTGGGCATTGCGAATGTATGACACGTTAAGCAGCCCCGGTGGGCTCTCCCCTAGACTTTCCAAGCCTTCATCATTGTCGGGAAGCTCCCGACGCCTCTAATCCCCGTCCTTTCCCCACACACCGCTCCCAAACTTCGTTTCTAGCCCTTAGTTGGCGCTTTTGGCCTGCCTAATGTAGATGCACTTCGGAGTGGATGTGGGACTAATCACCCCCCCCCCCATCCCCGGCCGAGAAAGAGGCAAAGCCGGATGCTGCATCCAGTCCTCGTGCCATGTCTGCGTGATGTTTTGTTGTTTGTGTTTTTGACGCAGTCGCGACCGGGATACCGTCGTCACTTTACAGAAGAAAAAAACTTGTGAAAAAGGGACGTCCCTTGCCACTGTCTGGACAATCATGGCGCAAGGAGCTGCGCACCTGTCCCCCCTTCGCGTGACAGACTTTTGGGACGGGGGGCGTGCGACGCGTTTTTTACGCACGCGGTTTGAACAAAACACGGTTGGCCGCCAGACTAGCCTGCGGAGGCTCGTTTTTCTCGATCTCTCTCTGCGTCTGTCTTCATGACAATTTTACGTTAATTTGTTTTGGCATACCAGAAGCCTGACTGGGGATTTTTATAAAAATGGCGACACCCGTTGGTCAGGGTTGCATACCGACAAACAGTCAGCGGTCGAGGCCGCAGATTGCCGTCAAAGACATGAGACGCCGAAGGTCCAGGACAAATGGGAGCGCAGTTATTTAGTATTGTAGCAAAGGACATCCGAATGGGACTTTTGAGTGATCGTCATAACGACAAACAGGGTGTGAGCCTGTTGCTTAGCCGACAGAATCCTAAGCCCATTGATCAAACGGATCGGGGTTCGTACCTCTGATCCACTTGGCACGAGTTGGACGCATCACTGACTGACGCGGAAAGTTAGTTGGAATTGGCCACTCTACTCTCGCTTGTCTTTGTCAACAGCCATTTTCGATTGCTTATTCCCCCCTAGCCAGTTTGGACGTGTATTTCGCCTTCCACAGGCGTCCCATTTGGCCCGAGATAATTTTTATACAACGAACTGCATGCATTTTGCGTGTGGGGTATTCATTGGTGTCCCCACCACATGCCGCGCTGTGGATACGCTGGGCCACTATAGGAGGTCAGCTTGGCTCCTTGAATGCGTTAGTATCAGACCGCACAGAGTCTTCGCTAACCCATAACTGTCTCCGTACATGGGGGAGGAGAAGGGGGTGGGACGCCTGAACGTAGGCCCTCACGTTGCTCTTTTATTTAAAGTCGCGTGCGTGGGAGAACCTTTGGGGCCTTATCACCCATGTAGCGTCTGAGCCGTCTTTATAGCAGGTCGGCACATCTGAAAAGAGGACCAGATCGTACAGTAGGTGGGCTAACTCACGAAATCCCAACAGAAATTCCGATATGCGTTTTCGTTTCGAAAAAAAATTAAATAGGGTTGTAAAACCAATCATCGTGCAGCATAATTCTAGGATAATTCAGTTACCCCAGGACGCCGGCTTTTGAACAACCTTTTTTCCGGCTGCATCTAAGAACCGTACTCCATGAAAATGACTACTTAGCTAACATGAATTTGTTTCATCGATTTTCGATGCCCTTAAAAATTTATTTATATTTCATGGAAAACATGCGTAAAAATATTCATTCTTTTGCCGATTCGGTATAACATTACGTCTTCTTTCAATTTTGTACTCAAAGGAAGGGTATAATTCGGTTTTAAAAAAGTTTCTGATTGTTAAATTTTTTAATACTTTAAAATGGCCCTTCATAAAACGTTATGTCTCTGCATTTACCAATGTGGCTTGTAAAGTCAACAATTTGGCTGTAACCTTCTACTTAATTTTATGAATCCCATATGGTCTCCTCTTAATACCACAGAGA
Organism: Spirometra erinaceieuropaei; assembly: GCA_902702965.1. Classification (NCBI taxonomy): domain Eukaryota; kingdom Metazoa; phylum Platyhelminthes; class Cestoda; order Diphyllobothriidea; family Diphyllobothriidae; genus Spirometra; species Spirometra erinaceieuropaei. Next base: position 957,710 of record CACRXP010000066.1, read on the forward strand.
AATGCATGGTTTTCCGTACGCGGAATTTATACGGCTTGTAGTTTGGAAACTCTGAATGCAAGTCTAACGGCAGGTCGGGTTCAAAATTATACGGGAATTGGAAAGGTTTTTAGAACCAAATTTTACGCTTCCTTCGAGTATGAAATTGGAGGAGAACGTAACTTTCTCCCGAATGAGCAAGCGATAAAAAGTTTTATGCGTATTTTCTATGAAATATAATTGAATACTTAAGGCCATTGGAAAATCAATGAGAAAAGTGCATGCTACTTAAGTAGTCACGTTTTCTGGAGTAATGTTTCTGCATGCAGTCCTAAAGAAGTTTATTCGAAGGCCGGCGTCCTGGGGTAACTGAAATTTTATAGAATTATGCTGCACGATGATTGGTGTTGCAACCCTACTTAATTACTCTTTTCGAAAGGAAAACGCATTTCGTAATTTCTGTTGTGATTTCATGAGTTAGCCCACTTACTATGTGGTACGCGTGGGCGCGTCGTCTGGTTTTGCCACTCACATCCACCTCCTGTCGTTCTGACTTTGTATCACTATCGAATGAAGGTGGGTGAGGCAGATGAGAGCATGGTAGCTGCCCGCAAACCTGCCTCACTTTAAAGTAGTTCACGCGCAAATTGCCGTTGGGGCAGCACGCTGTAGACGCCGAAACGCCGGGTAGTCAGTGGGAAGCGGTAGACCACCGAAAAGGGAACGTACATGCGGCTGGCCATCTACGTTTTCGATAGAATTGTTCAAGCAATTGCGTAGATTGCCATTTTTTGTGATCGCGATTTGCGCTTTTGTCCTGCTCTTGCTCCTTTCTCGTTTTTACAGCGGAGGTTCTCCTGAATCTCATTGAATGCCATAATATGAGTGAAAATGTTGGCATTGTTTTCATCCGCGTTTGAGATGTCTGTTTCTGTGAGGCTACGCCCAAATCAAGCCACAATCGAGTAAAAGTGTGCGCACTGAAACACAATTTTTCCTTAAAGGGCCAAAGATAGTTTTAGTGCCTGTTCCCATGTGGCTAACGAGTCACATAATAACCAAGGACAAATGTCGTATTGCTGGTGTTGGTATTGGGAGGTAAAGACAGACTACCGTTGGAGGCCACATCAATGTGCATCTACTCATTCACTTGCTCCTGTGGAGCAGGATACATTGGCCGTACAACGAGACGCCTGGTAAAGAGGGTGCGTGGACATATGCCCGCCTGGTTAGACAGAGGTGAGAGCCGGTCGATTTCGAGTTCTGTTCTTGCACATTTAATCGATACGGATTACCGAGTCGATGCCAAGGAAGCGTTTCAGGTTGTCTACCGGACACCAACAAGCTTTCCTAAGGGTCTACGCCAACGGATACTAGCAACGGCAGAGGCAGTAGCTATACGGTTAGTGAATCCGGTGTTATGCTGTCAGAAAACTCTGACACAAGCGCTTTCGCTGCCGTGGCCAACGCCAACGCCAACCCCAAGTGATGAAGCCATGCCGCCTCAAATCCCTAATCACGATGATGGGTACTCCGTGTACTCAACCCAAGATCATTACTCAAAGACTCTCTTACCCCCTCCCCTAGCTCTATGGACCAAAACCCACCAACCTCGTCATGCGGGCGGCGTGGGGACGATGAGTGTTAATGACTTAATAGCCCTTGAGACACCCATAAACACTGTTAATTTTGTACATTTTCATTCCTTCATGCAAGTGTACTGGCTTGATGAAGAATTGCCGAAAACACGTGTTAGCCAACTTGACTTTTCAAGTGTAACATGGGAATATTTACGGAACTTAGCCGGATTTCTTTATTGTCTATGAAAATCAGCTTTCGGTAAGCACTGAGGGCTCGTCAAGAGCGGCCGACACGGCAATTGCCAGTCTATTTGTCATCATCGGCCGGCTATGTTGCCATCCCAAGTGGGCATCCGTGATTGGATACCGAGTCGTTTAGTCGTTGTGCAATTCCGAAGTCAGACTCCTTTGCTACTTATGCGGGAGGCCGACGTTCTGTCGGCTGCCATCAGGAATAGTAATGAAGATGGCCATTCCAGTCCCCCAATGTAGGCTGTCGATAAGAATTACCGATTGTTGCTTTCCCGTCCCTGTGCGACCGCCGGGCGCTTTCCTGGCCTTAGGGTTTTTTTAAAACATGGTTTTGTGCCACTGGGGTTCCGAAGAGACGCCATTGTGGTCGTTTGTTTGGAAGTTCTCTCCCTCCACACACAGACACCGGTGCTTCTCTTTGCACCGCCTGCTAACTAATGTGAACTTGGCTTACTCCCTGAAATGCATGTCAAGGATGGTTAATTTACGTTCAGCTACCAGTGCTGTTAGAGTCAGTGCAGTTGGAGGCCCTTGTCTTCTATTTTTAAAGATCCAGATCTAGTCCCTCCGAGGATCTGTAATCTTATTTATAAGGCCAATGGCCTTCAATACGACCATAGTGGAGGATGATTTTTAAATTGACCTTGTTGTTCCAGTGAGCTGAACACTTGGCCTTGACACTATGCGGGTTACTTGGGCGAGGGCTTAGTAACGGATGTGGAAAACATATTGCTTATCAAATTACGGGCGATACATATCGAAAAGATTCGGGGGAACGTATTAACGAGGGTCTAAACCAAGGGTTCGTGTGAGAAAAGTGTTATTTCACCAGCGATTTAGATCAGATTATTAATATTGTATGCATTACCGTCGCGGTACGTGAAGTTGGACCTTCAGATGGGCCCATTTTTATACAACTGAATGTATACCCACACATTTTCCACAAGATAAAACTTTTTGCAGTAGCTCATTTTCCCGTCCTAAGACTTTTTGTTTTAGAACTTCATTTTAGGTTAACGGTCTTGTGTCTGTTTAATGTCGTTTCGAGGAGACTACAGCTGAAAACCATTTGACCCCTTTCAGCGGAATCTCGTTTTGTACTGGGGAATGCACCAAAAATTAGGCGAGGACTTTCGCAGCTTTGCACGACCAACTCTAGGTTGGTAAACTAGGCCTTGTTGGTGCAGACTACCTGTGTCATCCCGTTTCTCACTTTTTTTCAGGGAGCAACGGACGCCAGCTCTTTTGCATCGAACGTACCGGCACGGAGGCTTGGTTGCCTCGCAGTCACACCTGCTTCAACCGTCTCGATCTGCCGCCCTACACCTCCTACGAGCAGCTCAGCGAGAAGCTATCCCTAGCCATTGAGGAGACCGAGGGTTTCGGGCAGGAGTAGAGCTCATCAGACACGTACTCTGCTCCGCCGCCCAAATTCTGCCTGAAAGAAGAAACAATTATGATCAATTGATTATCATAAAAACAACCAGTGTTCCCGCACCCCTCCCGCCTTCTCAAGTTGCACTGTTCACCCCCCCCCTTTTTTTTTCGCCTCCCCCCTCGTGCTCATTATGGAGCTGAAATTGGTAGACGAGAATGTTCAATATACATGCTAGTACTTTTTGTTTGAAACTCTGCCTACACACGAGGCTGTTTTGCTTCTTTCAATTTTTCTCTCTTTCTCCTCTCCTCTCTGTTTCTATTAATCTGACTTCTAACGATTACGTGGAAGTACACAGGAAAGTCACGCCTGCAATGCGAACAGAGCGTCCTATTCGCATGCAGTATGATTTATTTTTTACTTATGCACAAACAATATTTAAATGACGCACAATCCCTGTGCGTTTGCTTGCCTTTTTCCGTGTTTTTTTTTTGTGTTATTTTCCAACCAGCTTCCCGCCTCTGCGGTTAGCAACGACACATCCTGCATGAAGCGTGAGAATACGCTGGATAGAAGGGAGGTCTCCAATCACTGGAAGTGATAACTTGTTGGGCTCTCTCCCCTGCAGCTGAGGCAGTTACCGCCCTCAGTGGTGTTCTGAGTGGGTATTCTAGCCTGATGTGTGGTACATTGCGTGGCACTTGTGACTGATAAAAGCTGCTGTGGTGGTGGCAAGACGGGGTAGGACACAGGAACATGAACAGGCGGCCTTGCGCCAAATTAGAGGGTGGGGGGGGGGGGGGGAAAGTTAGGGCTATAAGGCTTAGGGTTAGAGTTAGGCCAGGGAAATATGTACCCCAGGGTGATTTAGTGCAGGGCCAAATGTAGTACCTGAGGGGAGGGGGTTCGAGGCGAGACGTTTTTAACCCTGAGCGTTTGCATTTGTGAAAGTACGCAGCGTGTGGTCAGGATTCGACCTCACAGACAGCTGGATCGTCGCAGGCGACGACGTCCACTAACCTGATGCTGTACCGCTGGCTAGCGCGTGAATTAGATCATACTGAGGCCTGAAAAGGCCTGTTCCGAAGACCTTTCTCTAAGTTCGCACATTAATTTCACTGGAAGTCAAACAAGACAAGGTGAAACTAGGGTTCAGGTTACCAGAAAACGCGCGGGGAAGGCGGGGGGGAGGGGTGGGACCACTGGCGAATCGAACCCCTCACAGCTGCGTCAGGCAGCGGCATAGGATCGGCAACGCACGCGTGTCTGAGCTTTTATCTAGTACCTTTGTTGTCAGCATGGCAGATAGTTACACAGTTCTATGCTACTGTATGCCTGGCTTGTGAATATCACGCGGCTATTCCGCAGCAGGTGATGAATTTCAGCTCAAATATTCATCTCGAGTTTCGGACCGCGCCTGAAAAGGCCAGTTTCGAAGAATTTCCTTGGAAATTAAACAAGGCAGGGTGAGGCATGTTTGCTCAGCAGCCACCCCTCTCTCACCCATATTACTTCGTTGCCGGAGGGAGTTCGAGACAGGTGGGGAACGACGCGGGCTCAGTGGCTGACAAGGCTGAACAGGCCTGTCTTGATGTGCCACGCACGATCCATTCCTCAATGCATGTTCCAGGCCACAATCAGGATTGCTCGGGTCTCTCATCTCGAAAGTATCGGGGAAGGCTACTGTCGGAAGGAGTCATTGCAGCCTCATTCCCAGTCTTGAGACGAACGATTGTCAGCCATTCATGCCGCGATTCTTGCTGTTTTTGTGATATATTCAGGCGCGTCGCGTTTTGTGCTGCGAGGGATGCACCGATGTGAGGATGGGTCTTCTTGTGTCGGCCACACCCTTGCCCTCTCCAATGCACCAGTCGACTGTTCGAGCCTCTCTGCCGACTGGCGCGCTGTCTGAAACATTCTGCGTCCAATCACCAGCCAAGGAGTCTCCAATTCTAACACCTCATTGGGTTGACGAGTCAGGCGCCCACATCCTGTTGACTGCGATCGGGAAGAGAGGTGGCAAATAATTTTAATGTTGCCATTCTAATCCCTTTTATTCTCGTCAATCGCGTTATTCAATTATTGCTTCGTCGCCACGCGCTCGACCGGGAGACCTTGGAACAGTAACTTCAAAGAAAACAGAATTGTCATCCGCCTTGCAGCAAGACGAGATAGATGAGCGCCGTATCCATTCGGCCGGGTATTACAGTTGAGATTTGACCGTCGTCTCCGACAATGTACATCATGTGCCTCAGAACAGGTTGGATAGGAGGGCGGTGACTCGCGTCTGGGTTAATTTGAAGGGATAGTAGACTTGTGCTGGGTCTACCGCACTCTCACATCTCCTGCTTAGGCCCTGTCCGTCCGGCGCGTTCCAGGCACGCCTGGTTTTAAAAACACAAGCGTGGGGTGGCCTTGATTCCAAATGTGTTTGAGGCCGCGTTAAGAGCGAGCCACTGCAGTCTGGTTCTCCGTCCTGCGAAGAAGACTGAGTTATCCCCTCATTTGGCAGCCTTCCAAACCACGGTTTTTAACGTACCGTTGTAAGTATTACAGTTAATGTGCCCAGCACGCACTCACTCCTAGATTTGTGTGACAGTCGGTACCTTGATCGGTCTGAAGACAGAGGCGGGGTTGTCGCGGCGAGAGTCGATGTTACACTACCAATCGATTTTCTTGGTGAGGATTTGCTTCGTGGACGTCGCTCTCGTTCCACTGGCTTTATCTCATTATCACGGGATAATAAGAGTCATGGACGCCCTTCGGACATTTTCGCCGAATGTCCTTGAAAGAAAGCGACATGAGGGTTAATTGTCCGCGAGACGGACTGCAGCCACGAGTTCATAGGATGCCCTTCAAAAACTTCGGTTTTGAGCGAGTACTTCTTAGGTTTTAAGCTGCCAGATCTCGAATCAATTAGAGCGGATAAGTGACCGTGTCTCCCATATGGATCAGAATGTCCATGATCTCACCCGACAGCAGATAGACCTGCTGATCAATTGTGGTGTTGAATTAAGTGCGGACACGCTACGAGTCTACCTCGTGGGAGGTTTTCGTAAAAGTGGCCCGAAACAGAAAATGAACTAGAAGGGGGTTTCATAGATGCCACTCTGCTCTATTAGGTCCCTCTTTTCGATCGAAAGCAGGAAATTCCGCCCCATCTTTCATTATCTATCCAAGCCTGTGTCAACGCCAAGACTTGACAACTGGCCCTGTCCTAAGCGCGAATGGTCTACTCAAATATTATAACAAACTGGCTCTAAAGTAACGAGAATTGCACGGCCCACGAGCTTGCATCAAAGTTAGTAAACAACTGCTGAATGTAAGTCAGAGAAGTGCAAACACTCGCTCCTCATCAAAAGGCGTGATCAGACTGTATTCGGGTTATGCCGAGGCCGAGCGTGCGCCTATTTTCATTTCCTAACTCTAACGTTACCGATACAAGCGAAGATGTGAGTTACAGGAACTACTTGATCAGAAGAAGAAGCTATCGCTGGAACAAGGGCTTTATTCGCCTGACGTTTCGGATTCTCACTTGAATCCATCGTCACAGACAGTGGCAGAAAAGGGTGACTCGTGCACAGGAAATCGCAGTATTTATAGGATGCAGTCGCTATGCTACCGCATACTCAAAGCATTTAACCGCGCTCCCCTTCATCAAGAATGGCTGCCAGCTGGTGCGCTAATTGCTTGATGGCCGGCATGCAAGTTGTTAATTGCCGAAATGTCATTACCCGTGTTGAATGCTGGCGTGATGATTGCTCGGCCATCTGGCTCACCGGCTTGCGCGCTCCCCGAGTGGTCAATTACCTTGGCCAGCCTATGCCTCAACACGGAATATGGAGTGGAAATGTCATTGCACTTGTTGATAGACCGAGGTCCCGTGAACCATGACCCAAGCAGAGAGCGACACGCGAGGCAGTGCTGGGGAACAAATTCCATAAACTGCCTGATCCGACATCATTCAGAGGCGGCACACTGGCACACAACCTGTCGTCAAAGGAACTGACGAAGGAGCAAGTAGAGGTTTTAGGTCACGAAGCCTCATTCAACACAGCTGACGCCAAACCTGTCAACATGATTGCAGCAGTGGAATCGGTCATTAATCAGACGGAATCGGCGGAGGAGACGAAGAACCTTATCCGACACCAAGTGTCGTCCCTCCTTATGACTCACAAGTCGCGCGAAATACTCCCAAAGGTGGAACGCGATGCACTAAGAGAACTCAAGGCCGGCATGGACATCGTCATCGTGCCTGTGGACAAGGGGCGTCCCACCGTCGTATTGAACAGAACAGACTAACCTCTGAAGGCCAAAAACCTACTGGAGGATCGCCAGTTTTATCTTCCCTGTGAAACCAACCCCGTAAAGACGCTGACACGCGAAATTAATGCGACACTGTTGGCACTGGAGAACTCGGGTGCAATAACACCGACCGACCGACGCATGGCGAGAGTCCAAGAAACGGCCGTGGCCCGATTCAATGGTCTCCCCAAGGTGCACAAGGAGGGCGTTCCTCTCCGACCCATTGTATCGCTTAAAGGCACTCCAACGTACGGACTGGCGAAATGGCTGTTTCGGCTCCTCAAATTTCTGACCGCTGATTCGGACAGCACCGTCTGTTCGTCAACACAATTCCTGGAGAAGCTTAAAGGAGTAAGTCTCTTGCCAAATGAGGTTATGGTATCTTTTGAGGTCACGTACCTGGTAACTTCTATCCCCCAGGATCTGGCAAACGAGACCGTCGAGTTACTACTACGAGACAAAAACAATGAAACGGAGAGTCGTCTCGGACATGCCCAAGTCCTTCAGCTCCTAAAGTTCAGTCTCGGGACGTACTTCACGTTTGACGGATCAATCTACGAGCAAGTGATGGGAACACCAATGGGCTCGCCGATTTCGGGATTCCTCACCGAGGCGGTCCTTCAGCGGTTGGAGTCGCTGGTCTTCCAACATCACAGACCGAAATTCTGGGCTCGGTATGTGGACAATACCTTCGTCGTCATCAAACGGGATCAGGTGCTAACGTTCAAAGAACGTCTCAACAGCGTCTTCCATGACATACACTTTACGATGGAGGAGGAAGAAAATAACCAGCTGGCATTCCTTGATGGCCTCGTCTGTCGCAAAGATTGTAGTGGCCTAAAGACCAAAGTGTTCAGGAAAGCGACAAACACGACGCAACTACTGAACTTCAACAGTAACCAGCCAATCAGCCGCAAACGCAGTTACGTAAGAACGCTATATCGGTGGGTCGAGACGCACTGTAGTGAACCGGAAGACAAGGTTGCCGAATCCCAATATCTTCGACGGGTTTTCAGAAAAAATGCTTACCCGCGCAACTTCGTCAACCTGTGTATGCGCAAACGAGACGACAGACAGAACCGTGCCGACCCCAAATTCTGGCGAGCGATCCCGTACATCAAGAACGTCTCCGAGGCCGTTAGCCGCCTTCTTGCACCTCATGGGGTTGGAGTTGCACACAGAGCGGAGGCCACCATGAGGCGTCATGTGATGAGAAAAAAACCCACTACCACGGCAAGAAACATCTGGAGTGGTTTACCGGATCTGGTGCAGTTGCGGACAAAGCAACTACGTCGGAGAAACTAGAAGACTGATCTGAACGCGAATTGCCGAACACGCGGCAGCGGTACGGAGAAATGACGCCAACTCTCAGGTCGCGGCCCATTCGACGAGACCCGGCCACACATTCAAGTTCGATGAAGCCGAAATTCTCGCGAGAGGGGATAATCGCGTGAGCCGCGAGTTGCTTGGGTCATAGTTCAGGGGACCTCAGTCTATCAACAAGTGCAATGACATTTCCATTCCATATTCCGTGCTGAGGCATAGGCTGGCCAAGGTAATTGACCACTCGGGGAGCGCGCAAGCCGGTGAGCCAGATGGCCGAGCAATCATCACGCCAGCATTCAACACGGGTAATGACATTTCGACAATTAACAACTTGCATGCCGGCCATCAAGCCATTAGCGCACCAGCGGGCACCCATCCTTGACGTAGGGGAGCGCGGTTAAATGCTAGGGGTCTGCGGTAGCATAGCGACTGCATCCTACAAATACTGCGATTTCCTGTGCACGAGTCACCCTTTTCTGCCACTGTATCGGATGATGGATTCAAGTGAGAATCCGAAAAGTCAGACGAATAAAGCCCTTGATCCAGCGATCGCTTCTCCTTCTGATCTAAGGTTAACCGTATAACTAGCTTTCCTGACGGCACTTCTACCTTCGTTACCGACTCTGTCTACCGTGTGTCCCGCAATTGTGATGGTGCAGCGACGGTGACTTGCGTGTGAATAAGTTTGTGCTGGTAGTGGTCATTCGCTGCAACTGCCGCACTCTCTCCTACCTCACTCGCCTGAGGCCGGCGACAAGACTGAGTCAGGAAGACCGAAAGTTGATCGGACGCTGGTGACTGGTGCGTCGTGAACCTGCACCTAGGTGTGCCGTGTGTAGCACTTTTTGTAGGTGCGCCGCCAAATAACGTATGCCGTGACCTACCGTGCTTTGTACCTGTGCAACTCCCGTGAGGCCCGTTGTAGGGCGACGAAGCCCTCCTAAAACTCACCACAACACTGCCTCTCTACCCTCAACACTAACTGTCACTACTCTTATCCGAGACATCCTGGTTTCAACCCCCCCAACCCTAACACTAACCACCCCCGCCCCCTGAAAGTTAATCGAGGGACGCTTGTACTAGGAAGGATTCGTATACCGTGCCCCGCTCAGTTCTTTTTTTAATTCGAAAGGCAATCAAGCCAGCATACGTCTGCTTCCAAGAAATTTTCTTCGGTCCTGTACGTTTATATTGCTATTGAAATAAGGAATAAAAACATGCAGGGAGTAGATGATTATGCTGCATCTCGGGTTTGGGGTGGGGGAGGGGGTGAGACACCAGAACTCCGGTCAGTGCCAGGGGTTGGTGGGCACTGGGAGCTGCGATTATATGCGCGTAGCTGGTTTGGTTGCTTTGAACCATGGCAACTGTGAGACCTATAGGAAGTTATTCTTTGCGCATAGGACCGTTTCGCGTAGCCTGATTGCAGCCGCCGGTGCCGTGGTCAACAGAGGCTGCCTAAATAGTTTTGGATAGCTTGACGGAACCTTTTTAATCTCTCGGAAGGCCTCGATGGAACCTACACGTTGGTTTGTCTACCAAGTGCCCACAGGATTGAGCCGTTAATTTTCTTTATTTGGCGCTTTCCTAACCACGCTGGATGATGTTCTCTTATTCTGCGGTACACGCTCTGTATAGACCATGAATGATTAAAGTCTGCGCTGCTGTATAAATGGTTGTCCTCTTGTGTTTAATTGCGTCAACTGAATTAACACGTCACTTGACATCGTGACCAACCGCTGACGGTTCACACTTATCACATTCCTAATCTACCAATGACCGTCTCTGTGATGTTCTGAAATTTGCCTAGTGATGCTGCTTTCTTCGTCTTCATGATGGTCGTGACTTGCAATATTTTTATTGTTATCACTATTCCATGCACTCACTCTGTTGTCCCTAACAGAAGGGACTGTTGACTCAAACCTCTGACACCCATGAGCAGTCCAGAGTCATTACAACTCAACAGTATCCCTTCACCAAGAGAGACGAGTCCCAGGGATCGGTCGTGAGGAGGTAGCCGCGATCGCTGAAACAAGAGCTTTATTCGTCTGACGTTTCGGATTCCTGCTCGAATTCATCACCAGAAACAACAGCAGATACGTGTGGTTCATGCACAACGGGCTGCGGTATTTGTAGGATTCAGTCGCCGTGCTACACCATACCCATTAAAATGCACCTCCCCACACTTAATCTGGGATTGTTGTAATTGGTGAGATGACCGTTCAATGGCCAACATTCGCGTCGTCAGTCAAGAAACATCTGGAGTCGTTTATCAGATCTGCTGCAATTAGGGATGAAGTAACTAGGCCGGAGAAACCGGATGACTGCTCCAAACGCGAATGGTCGAACACGCTGCAGCGGTGCGGAGAAATGATGCCAGCTCTCAAGTTGCTACTCATTAGACGAGATCCGGTCACACATTCAAATTCGACGAGGCCGAAATTCTCGCTAGAGGTGACAACCGCGTTAGCCGAGGTCTGTTTGAGTCATGGTTCACTGGCCCCAGTCTATAAACAAGTGCAGTAACCTTTCCCTTCCATATTCGGGGTAACGGACGCGATCGTCCCCGACATACAATTGTTGATGAAGGTATACAGACAGAACCAGCTGGTGGTGGTCAACTGACGTCATTGTTGTTCAGAAAATAATTGAAAAGCCCCAGATACTGCAATATCGCCGTGACCACTCGTCGTGACCACTGACGTGTCCCTGAAACCGCTGTTGGATCCCCCTCATCACCCGGAGAATGGTTCACTCAAGCACGTGACCCGACCTTCCGCCGGCGGTTGATGAAACCATTGGACGCAACCTGTGCTTGATAGAACTCATGTGTCGATTACCGATTCCAGTGCAGCTGCAGCCATGCAAAAAATAAAGAACCCTAAACAAGGATGCAAGAACACCGACCGGTGGTGCCATGGACAGATCCGATGTCGGACATGACTATCAAAACACTCGACTTCGAGAAATTTGATGTCGTTCGCAGCAAAGCGACCATCTGTACGTGCCATACCTTTCTTTCCGTCACAATCTGACTAGAGTAATTCAAGGCATGTCACTGTTTTTTCCCTTGACTGCAAAACCCAGTAGCACGAGAGGCAGTAACGCAGCCTGCTGTTTAACAGATGGAGATGGCACAGTCTGTTAAACCCCGGAGAACGCGACTCAAGTTCAACCTGAAGGCAGTCACGTCCGGGTTTACTACGCGCAGTCGCGCAATGGGGGGTTTGCGTCGCACAGCAATTGATCTGTCATCTGCGACTTTAGTTTGCGATCCAAAGTCACATGCCCCATAGGGTTAACTATGCACATGAAAGCCGCATTGCAAGGATTGATAGTCGACTTCGCCATAAGAAGCTTATCCTGATAAGCGAATTTCTGGTGGTGAAAGCCCCTCCGTTTCCTGGCACGATAACATTTAGTCTTAAGCGAATTGCAATTCTTTAGATTTTTTCCCTTTTTACATCTTACCTGGCACTGTCGGGCTTGAATGCAACAAACAAAGCAGTTGACAGTTGCTAGGTTAATTTTTTGCGGATTATTTATTGCACTAGCTACTACTTTGACTGGTGAGCATGCTGCCAGTAAATTGCATTCACTTAGTTCGATGATGGAATCTATTAACACCACACGATTAAGTGCATCCAGAATTTTCATGAATTCCATATGACTTGCCCGTACCAGGGATTTAAATAAACATAAAGCAGTTTCCTTTAAATGTTTTAAGATAACCCATGGGAATATGGTTAGGGTGAATGCTAGGGTTGGGGTCAGAATGGCCAGGGTTAAGACTACTGTTAGGGCTATAGTTGAGACAACAAAAGATGTCCCCTGGGATTTAGCGCAAACGTAACCTGTGGTGTGACGTGTCCCTAGCCCTTTGTTCGACCGTTTTCAAAATAACTCAACTGTTGGCGCGCCGCAGAGGTATCTAAAATTGGCAGAACCTGTCTTTTCTTTCCACTGGAATCAGATCTAATTTATCCAGGAGATGTCATTCAGATGTCTTAGTGACAGGGTATGGAAATGACAAGAGATCCATTAGAAAACCTCCTGGAATATTGGAGATTAGTACTTGTATCAGTGACGAACAACTTCTGTCTGCAATTTTGAGACATGTTTTGGTGGTACGAAACATTCAAGTGTCCGGTTATTTGTAGGCTCGACAGGACCGCTTGTTTGTAGCTCAGGGAGCTATTCAGACGTGACAGTGATGCAGCCCCGTTTTGTTAGTATTCTGGATGTCATATACATCAGAGTTTTGGACAACTCCATTTTACATTTCTTAGCGTCAGTATAATGAAGAGTGCTACATAGGAATTACACTAACTGAGCTCGGTCTACAGAAGATGTATACGATGTTTCAGGCTTACTTGTCTTTGAACATAACACTCAATTACTCACAGGGTGCGTTATCGTCTGATTTTGGAGGATTACAGAGTAGTTCCTTCCAACAAGCTAGAAATTGCCATTTCGCTGTCCCCATTACCTGTCATAATAGTTCTTGTCTACCAGTACTACCCACCTCTCCTCCTCCTCCTCCTCCTCCTCCTCCCACACTGGCAGCAACAGCGCCAGATTTGGTAGGTGGCGGGGTCGCATCACGACTGGATCCTACAAATACAGTGTCCTCAGTGTGTCTGCTCACTCTATCTGCTGCAGTCTTTGCTGACAGGTACAATGGGGAATGCAAAATGTCGAGCGAATATAGAGGATTGTTCCACAGGTCGAGTACGCTCGTTCTAAAATGGCCACTGTAAATAGGTTTTTTTTCGTGACTGTCAACACTCATTTTGGTTGGCGGACGCTGTGACTGACGCAGACTGCTGCAAAATGACCAGAACCTAAGATAGCCGCCACCGAACGCACAACGCGTTTCCATGTGGTCGGTGCTACATTAAGATGTATCCTGCATAAAGGAAAGATCGTTGTGGCAGTGATGACGATGACGGCACTCGCCAGACCTGAACTCCACAGAGTGAAAATAGGCCGACGTCCAATTAGGTCAACAGACTGTTTTTCGGTGCAGTCTGAACGCTATGCAAGAACAACCTGGACAAGCAGTCCGAGTTCATATCGTGGCGACAGTGTCAGGCATAAGTACCTGATCAAAAATTTATCCAGTCGTAGGCGGATGTACGCTACAACTCCTACCACTGCTGCTGCTGCTACTGCTGCCTGCTGGGGACAGGCTGTGTTAGTTTTGACCAAATCATAAAACATGTCTTCGCCATCTCAACCGTTTGCGCCTCCCGCTCTCTCTCTACTTTTCTCTCCACCCCGGTCTAATGATACCACAGTAGCGACAGAGACCAGATGATACGCCCTAACCGCGAAGCATGCGGCTCCGTGATACGTTTTTTTCTGCCGCTGTGACAGCAGAAGCGACTTGGCATTCCGCTAGTGCTTCCAGGCAGAGAACAGTATTCCGAGGTGGGGTTGAGAGAATTCGTGTCCTGGCTAGCGCAGCGAGAGCCACCACTCTGAGCCTTCAACTTGCGCAATGTGCTTGGAGAAACTGGACTTGATAGGGCGGGAATTATGGGTCCCGGGGCTCTTGGACAGAGGCGTCGCGGGACATCTTCAAACAGGTAAACAGGTCGTAAACTTAAGCCACTGTCATTAAAATTTGAAAGAGCTCATTGTGGAAAAAGATAGGCCGATAATCACCGTGCTGGAAAGAGCTAGCTACGGGGAAAGCATGCAATGCTTGCACAAGCTATAATGAAAAAATAAACTATAAGTTGTCGGCGAAGGACATTCTGCCCATCTAGGAAAGTAGAGTCAAGCTGCCTCTGTTCGGGGAGTTACAGCAACCACGTGCAAACCAATGTGCGTTTACCAGGCGCTTGAACACAAAACTACTACATGGATTGTTTGAGAAAACTTACGGCGCCGCAAATAACACCTCTTAATTCCAAATTAATATATACACACGCCGGATGCTGGGTCTGATTAGTAATATTTCTGGTTACGTGTTAACTGAACTAGGGTAGTAAATATTTTCTGTCTATTGACAACGCTTGTACTTGCAAAAGAAGTAATGCGCAATTATTCCGCCTGTTTTAGTCTTTCCCGGGGAATACCTCCTACAGAGTAGACATCCCAAGGAAGAAACTATCTGGGTCTTGAACAAAAGTCCCCACAATGAACCTGGTTAGATGAGAGTTCAGCGCATTAGGAATACTGCCGTAGCCGATTTGGCAGGCTTACTTCATTCTTGGTTACCAGGCGGGCGTTCCGATGGTGTAATAAGTTACCAACATCAAATTACTCACCAGACCTGGACTCCAGAGAGTGAAAATAGGCCGACGTCTAATAAGGTCATCCGACTGTTTTTCGGTGCAGGCTGAACGGTATGCAAAAACAACCTGGACAAGCAGCCCGAGTTCATATGGTGGCGACAGTGTCAGGCATAAGTACTTGATCAATAATTTATCCAGTCGTAGGCGGATGTCCGCTACAAGTGCTGCTGCTGCCTGCTGGGAGACAGGCTGTGTGCCCGTCTTGACCAAATCATAAAACATGTCTTCGTCATCCCAGTCGTTTTAGCCTCCCGCTCTCTCCATCGCGGTCTAGTGATACCACAGTAGCGGCAAAGACCAGATGACATCGCCCTAACCGCGGAGCAGTCGGCTCTGTGCTATGTTTTTTCTGCCGTTGTGACAACAGAACCAGCTTGGTATTCTGCCAGTGCTTCAAGGGTTCAGAAAATTGGGCAGCGATTTGAGCCATATTGCTCCATTTAGAAGTCAAATTCGTAAATTCGGAAACATGACGTTTATTGAGCAGCTATTTCACGGTATAAATATCTCACAATTAGAAACTTTTTTTAAAAACCGAATTATACTCTTCCTCTGAGTATAAAATTGAAAGAAGAAGTAGTTTCCTACCGAATGCGCAGGAGGATTAATATGCTTATTCATGCTTTCTATGAAATATAATTGAATTTTTAGGCTCCCCAGAAGTCAATGTGAAAATGCATGCAAATTAAGTAGTCATTATTTGCAAATTATGGTTTTAGCATGTAACCGGAAAGAAGTTAGTTCGATAGCTGGTAACCGAATTATTATAGAATTACGCTGCACGGCGATCTGTGTTACAAGTCTACTTAATTAATCTTTTCAAAACGAAAACGCATGTCGTAATTTCGGTTGACATTTCATGAGTTAGCCCACCTACTGTACTGGCATGCGATATTCCACCCGCAACGACGACGAAGGTAAGGCGTGCTAAAAGCTCGTTGCTCCAGTATGATGTGGATGCTGAGGATTTTGGCCCGCTGGAGGACTTCTGTGTCCTGGATACTGGCTTACCTTCCCACCTTGAGTGTTCTCTCAAGACAGCTCAGCTTACTGTGGTCGAGTTTCCGCACATTATAGCCATAGGCGGCTGGCTTCACTATGTACAGTAGGTGGGCTAACTCCTGAAATGTCAACCGAAATTCCGAAATGCGTTTTCGTTTTTAAAAGATTAATGAAGTAGGGTTGTAAAACTACTCAGTCTGCAGTATAATTCTATGATAACTCTATTACCTCAGGAGACCGGCTATCGAATTAACTTCCTTCCTTCTGCTTCCGACTACTTAATTTGCTTACATTTTCTCATTGATTTTTGGGGCTCCTAAAAATGCAATTATATTCCATGGAAAACATGAATAAAAATATTCATTCTTTCGCTCGTTCGGTGGAAAATTACTTTGATTCCCAATTTTGTACTCGAAGGAATGACATTATTGGGTTTTCAAAAACGTTTCGGATTTCCGACCAATTTTGAACCCGCTCTGTCGCCACACCTGCATTTAGGGTTTCCAGTCTACAAGCCATGTATTTTCCGCGTACAGAAAAGCACATATTCCTTTCATGAAATTTAGCATTAGATTTGATCCATATTGCCAGCTTAACAATCCGCATTGGTAAATGCAGAGACATTAAGGTTTACGAACGGCTATTTTACGGTATTTAAAAGTCTCACAATAAGAGAATTGTTTTAAGTCGACTCATGCGTTTATTTCGAGTGCAAAATTAAAAGAAGACTGATCGAAAGGATGAATATTTTAATGCACTTTTCCATAAAATATAATTGGTCTTTTGGGAGCGTCGAAAATCAATGAGGAAAATGCATGCTAATTAAGTAGTCATTTGCTACATAGTGTAGTTTTTGTCTGCAGCCGGTAAAAAGTTCGTTCGAAACCCGTCATCCTGAGCTCACCGAATTATTATAGAATCATACTGTAGACTGATAATTTTTACAACACCACGTAGTTAATCTTTTTGAAACGAAAAGGCATTTCGTAATTTCGGTTAACATTTCACGAGCTAGCCCACTTACTGTATATGATAGTTCGACCACCGATTTTGATGATGTCCATCGTGTGCCTCAGCGCAGCAGCGGTGGGAACAGGGACGGTGACTTGCGTAGGGTTTTATTATGTCAGTAGACTTGAGCTGCATCTACCTACACTCTCTCCTCCTCCCTCGCCCGAGCCCGGTGTCAAGAGAGAGTCAAGAAGACCGGAGACGATGGAGGCCGCAGGTGGATGACTCGGACGAATCCTCACCTCGGCGTTCAACCACACCCCTGGTCCACACAAAAAATGACCAAGATTCCAACCAACACAAGAGAGATTTTGGGGCTGGCACGACCAGTGCTGCCTTTAGGCGTGCCGCCAACGCCTGCCTCGGATCCCACACTGTGGTGGAACTGCTATAAAGGCCACATTAAGAAGGAGCCATTGCAGCCTGACTCTCAGACCTCCAGTCAAGGAGGTCCAAGTTATCCCGTCAGTTGGCAACCTTCCAAGCCATGGCTTTTAGCGCACCGTAATAGCTTCCAGTGCGTCAGATTGTTCATAGTGAGGAAAATGCGCTGAGTCGTCGAACTCACTCTTCCTTCCCATTCCCACACCCCAGCCGCTGTCCGAATCGGTCAGCAGACTGGAGTGGGAAATGGGCGCGGTGGCTGGCATGATCAACAGACCATGACTGCGCGCGCCACGTGCACGACCTGACCCTCCATGCACACACCTACACCAGGATTTCGCACAAGGGGCGTTGAACGGCGTGTCTCTCACTTGCGTGAGAGGGCCGTGGTAGGTGCTATTTCAGCCCGTCCTTAGCCCACCAGTCCGCCAGTCCACACAACACACACACGCACAACCAACGCGGCGAACTGCGTGGACCGAGTGGGGGCGTCAATCAGCAACCTTCCTATCCACGACGCTTGACGCGTCGGGATAGTCTCAAACTCAAGTCACCCTGCAGCCGAAGCCGCATGGGGACTGAATCGAGATGTACACTTCCCACTTGCGCGGGAGGTGGCAGTTGGGTGCTTGTGGTGGGTGAGTGTTGATGTGTGGTGGGGTGGTGGTGGTGGAGTCAGGGAGGGAGGGTGTTGTGGTGTGGTGTAGCCGGCGCATGTGGCCGCACAGGCCCATGCGATGCGTGAAGGTGCGAGGGCAGTGTGGGCAGCTGAGGCGAGCTTAGTGGGTATAGGTTGGTGCTCCAGGCATTGGCTCGCCAGTCTCCGTGCGATGGATTCGCGAGTGACCGACCAGGCCGATGCGAGAGGTGAATGTGTGTGGAAAGTGTGGTCAGGCGAAGTCGATGGTGTCAGTGTCAGTTGCGATAACGGTGATGGGCGCAAACGGTGATGAAGTGGGGATAGGGTTTTGTGTGGTGGACTTACTGTATATACAAACTGGGTAAAAGTCTTATATGCAGCTAAAAAGTGACATTATAATGCTGAGTTTGAGGGCTGCCGATATTTGGGGATGGAACACTAACTGTACAACGACTATATAGGATCTTGTCGACGACTGTAGGGCGCTAGTAACGCTTGTCTGTAATCCCGTATATTGTGCAGGCGGTTGGATCTGCAAATTGAGGGATGTTTACTCTGCCTCTCTTCAGTTATCTACCGCTGTGTCTCATTTATCTTTTGACATCCCTAGCATCCGAATGTCTGCACTGAAAATCGCATCAGCGTGATATTTCACGGCTAAGCAAGTATTGTAACCACAGGACTTGTACGGACTCCATATTAGGCACTACGCTCTCCTCAATCAACGAGGTCCATTACTGGAACCTGCTGAAGTTTTTCCTGTCTTTCAAAATTCGATCCAAACAGCCAGATGACTCAAATAAAAGTGGCGCGCTTAGGAGGTTTCTACTGAGTCCTACACCCTGACCTATATTCCGTAAATATTACCTTGGGCTTTTTCATGTAAATGTGGTCTAGAATACAACGTGGATATAAAACAAGCGATTTCACAACATGGACGGGCACTGGTTTCGTAGCTAAAACCAAAAGTATAATTCAAATGGCCAATGCATACTTAAAATCACTAATTTCTGAGGGGCATTTTTCACAGCTAGGAGCATTCTAATTTCCTCAGAAATTAATCGATAACTTGGAGTAAATCAGTCCGTTTGAGACTTATAAACTCAGGCCAAAATTTGATATGAATATGTAGGCGAAGTCCATCAGCCACAATGGAATACACGCGTAATATTTGCAAACTGGCAGCAGCAGCCGGTGATATATGTATACGCTGCACGTCTGAAAACGTACATTTTTAGCGGGGTACGTTTTAACGATTCTGTGACGTTGTAATTATATTTGCTTAATGCAACACGAGGGGAGAGGTAGCTACAGAAGCCTCTATGGTGGCTCTCACAAATCCCTACAAAATCCCCTAGTCTCTGACAACGGACTCTTAATCCGGTGGTTTCCTTGGTCGATGACGCCGCCCTATTCGTGTGTAGTCGGCATGACAGGGCTGTTTGCTCGGGGAGAGATAATGCTACACAGAGCAGACTGATCCTTTTTAACAAGAAAAAAACGCTCACAAGAGCGGCTGGATTTCTATTCGGAGTGCTACCCTATTTGAAAGGATGTTGTTGGCTGAGGTCATGGATTTCGCGCGGATGCTTACATTAGAAATTGGTTAAACCTACTTGCTTAACCATATTATACCTACATGCGTCGAACTCTGGGAGCTGATCGAGAGAAATATCATCAGCATTGTTTTCAAAAGACCCACTGCCATGGCTAGAAACGTCTGGAGGGGTTTATCGGATCCGGTGCAGTTGCGGACAAAGGAACTACGTCGGAGAAGCCGGAAGACAGCTCTGAACGAGAATGGCCAAACACGCTGCAGAGGTGTGGAGAAAGGACGCCAGCCCTCAAGTTGCGGCTCATCCGACGGGTTCAGGTCACACATTCAAATTTGACGAGGCGGAAATTCTCGCAAGAGGTGACAACCGCGTGAGCATGGAGCTACTTGAATCATGGTTTACTGGACCCCAGTCTATTAACAAGTGCAACGACCTTTCCTTCCATATTCGGTGCTGAGACTTGCCTAGGCGGAGTAATTAGCCACGCGGGGAGCGCACAAGTGAACACTTTTCCCAACTCCAGGGTCAGTGGGTCAGATGGTCGAGCAATCATCACACCAACATCCAACGCACATGATGAGATTTCAGCAGTTAACGACGCAAAGTTCCGCCATCAAGCAATCATCACACCGAGTGCAACGATCCCTGATGAAAGGGGGAGCCGTGAATGTTCTTAGGTATGCGGTAGCATGGCTACTGCATCCTATAAATACTTTCGCTTCTTGTGCATGAACCACCCGTATCTGCTTTTGTCTCGGATGATGGGTTCGAGCAGGAATCCGAAACGTCAAGCTACTAAAGCTCCTGTCCCGGCGATCGTGTCTCCTTCTTCAAGACTACTTCCTGGGACTAGTATCTTCGCTTCTATTGGCAGCAAATACCGCACACTCACCTCCCAATCCGCCTGGGCTCATTTTTAAGACAGAGTCGGGAAGACCGGAGATGAGATCGGACACAGTATCTGACAAGGCTAAAAAACCCATCTACGAGTGCCACACACGTCTGGTCTTTGCACGATTAATCGAACCCATATGCGCGGCTCGAATCTTCTCACCTGCGATCTTGGCCCACACAGTAGCATCCGGCAACGGAAGAAACTTCACGAAGAGCGTGTCTGGGTTGTTGAATTAAGCTCGCCTTCGGAGTACATGTAAGTGTTCATTTTCTACTTTATCAAAGGCGCAAGTGAAATGGTTGCAATTTTATGCTGACCAGAATTGTCGAGACTGAGAGGGAACGCTTCAATGATCATTTTTGGTTTAATTGTCATCACCAGCCAATGTTACCCCAACCCCAAGCGGACTTCCAATATTTAAACCTGTGTAAATTATTCATTGTACATGTTTAGGACAGAGATTTAGTCATTAACCTATGGTCCGACATCCTATCATCTGAAATCGATAATTTTCCCCATCTCACTGAGTGGCCTTCACCGATATATTCCGGCTTCCAGTCGAAGGTGACCATTTAGGTTTGTCTAAGATCTCGGGGCCTAGAGCCCACGTGGGCACGACACAGTGACTGAAAATCACTAGTTGAAGAGGCCTATCAACTTTGGACGGGAGCCATTTAAACCACAACAGGGCACCTTGCAGTTTTTCGGCGA
>CACRXP010000066.1:979132-1002897 GCA_902702965.1 Spirometra erinaceieuropaei
TACCGGGCTAGAAATGGCAGTATGGAATTCTGATAATCCGAAGTGCGACAAGGGATGTGGCGGAAGCATCGACGCATGGGAAGAAGGTTTCTCGAGGTGAATTCAGCTGTCATGTAGTCACTGTTTCGCAAGTTTGGGATTTGACCCCTAGAATTCTAACTTGACCCACAGCCTCTTGACATGCCCTCGCACACCAGCCGTCCAAGGCCAGTAATAGGCGCACACACTTGCTTCTGTTGGGGATTTCGTTCGCTGGTGGCATGCGGCTTAGATTTTAACCGTAGCCCAAACGAACGCAAAAGAATTGCCAGCATTCCTGGCATTTTAATTGTATACAGTTTGCATTCCGGATGCTCGCGTTTTCTACGTTTCGAGAAATTAATGCAGATTAACTCCCCACTGAGTCATGTTTTTAGAAAACTAAGTCACATCCAGGCTCTAGCGTTCTTTTGAACTGGGGTAGCTGGAAGGCCTTTTTGTTGTGCCGACTTCGAAAGTTGGCTGCCTCTCGTCCCTGCACTCACCAGTGGTTTACCTTTTTTTGGTTTTGCTTAATAACTGCGCGCTTACTTTCTGCATCCGTCTCCCGTTCTCCGTGGATAACCGGCCTTGACATGAGCGACTGACGTTTAGACAGATCTCCCAAGCAGTGGACTGCTGTTTAGCAAACGTGGAACTATCGAACTCACGCCTTCTGAAGTAAGAGGAGGTGTAATCAGCTAACGGACAATTAATGCCCCATGAGATGACTACATTTTTGCATGCACTAAGTCAGGGGGGTCGACCTAAAATCTCAGATTCTTCTGTTGTGGGGTTGTCTTAACAGATGACTAGGGAAGGTGACTATAATATGTGCTGTTGATGTGGATACCAACCTTTAAATACGATTAAGAAAGGCCTGAGTAAATTTAAAGCAAG
The DNA here is from genome assembly GCA_902702965.1 of Spirometra erinaceieuropaei. Lineage (NCBI taxonomy): Eukaryota > Metazoa > Platyhelminthes > Cestoda > Diphyllobothriidea > Diphyllobothriidae > Spirometra > Spirometra erinaceieuropaei. The sequence continues at coordinate 980,051 of CACRXP010000066.1, forward strand.
TCGCACTGGTCGGAAGCCCCTGCATCACTTTAGGACTGGCAGAGCTTTCTTGTTTCGAGCAGAGTAGGAGCTCTTAGCTTGGATGTTGTTTGGAAACAATTTAATCCGTGTTTAACTTAGAGTGGATGAAGTTTCCCAAAGGAAAGCATTATTCAGAGCCTCAGAGGCCACTGACCTGAGGAAACTATCCCAAGCTGGTCTCACGTTGTGTTCTGTCGCATCGTATAGAAGGTCGTGTTTCGCGGGACATTGGAGCAGTTGGGGAACTAAAGGCTATCGATGTGCGCACACAGTGTTTCGCCTTTCAGGAACTTTGCTGGAATTATTGACTAATTCACTTTGACCCAATTGTGCAAAACTCGGCGCTTCGGTGGGACCCACCACAGAAAGGGGGGGGGGGCTTTAGTACAGTCAACGCCCTAACCATCTGAGCTACGAGGGCCCAACGGACGACGCGAGTTGAATCACATCTGGGTCAAGTTTACGCGCCCAACTTACTGCAACGTCTGGTGCCACCAAATCTGATACAGAAAGCTGACTACCGAAGCAGGATTTCCTAATTAATACATCTAGAATCCACCAGATGACTACCAGGCTCGTGAGGTTCTTGCAGTTTGGTAAAAATGAATCATTTGACATCTGCTATAACACCTATGAATTATTGATTACTCAGACTCTTCCATCGACGACACGTTCGCGGACTATCGGCCGCTTCTTTCCGAATGTTCCACTAACCTTCAACTAAACGATCGTAAGCTGGGAAAGGATTATAGCAAAGCCCATCTTACACGCCTGCTATCATGTGACTCATAAGCATTCGCGGGTTGACCTATGTATACTTGTTCACCTGGCATACTAACCAATCAGAGAAATCTGCGAGAGACCAGCAAACTGCAGGTAAAGAGGACATTTGTACTTACTCGCGCACACATTCGCACTTTGTTTGGTCTGCCCAACAGACACATGCAAGAGTCAACGATTTAAGCCTTTAATTAAAAATCGAGCATTCCTGTCCATACCTCTAACCTCTACTTAATTAGAACCTGGCCCGGAATCCTTGGCGATGAGGTGTATGCAGTCCTTTGGCGAATACCGAAGGAAGGCGTTCGCAAATTCGGTAATCCTAGGCCTAATTGCAGATGGCGCAAAATCATTTTGCGGACCTTTGAGTCGGCTGCGTTGTCTCCTTCGTGTGGCCGCGTCCCCTTCCGCTCATCAGGGCAAATCTCCATTTCTGTTTCCCTCTATCTTCCAGATTCGAGGGTAAAGGAATTCATCCTAAGCTCCTCGGCTGATGTCCTCATGAGAGTGACAAAGTAAGTCCACGTCGGTCGCAATCACCCTCTAGCTCCGCCCACGCGTTTCGCCCCCCCCCCCTGCTCACCCGCCCCCCCTGCCCCTATCTCTTATTCCCCCTGAGACCGCTTCAATCAGTGGCCTAGTTTGCTCTCGCAGGAACTGGGTCATATGCCAGTCTTCCTTTCACGCAGCCCGGCGCGGCTTCTGTCCCACTAACTGAACGGTCATAAATGGGGACGGTGTCATAGCAACGACTGGACAACTCTGAAATAGTCTAACTGAGGGCAGGGTTATTGGCAAGCTGTAGGAGGAACGGCAGGCCAAAACCAGACGAGGCAGTGCCATGTTGGAAGGCCAAACATAATGACCTCCTAACATGTTACGAAGCACAGGACTAGCTCCTGGGCTGCCAAGCGGACGATAATGCCCCAAAAATAGAATGGCCCTAAGAAAGCAAGCAACCACGCACGATTGGTGATGAACAAAATGCGAAGTGCAGGAAGTGAATGGTTTCCTACCTAGAAAATAATGGGATGAGAGTATCAGGCAAGACATTGCTTAGGCCAGCTAGGAGGATGCATTCTAAGCCAAATGTTGGGTATTAGCAAGATTTCTTATCAGACGAATTGTAATAGAGGACCTCGCACAGTCAGAAAACTTATGCAACAAGACAACAACCAGCCACTGACGTGTGCTCCACACTCGCTAGTTGTGTGAATTATCAGCGCTCTTTTTACCCAGCAAAGTACAGCCACGCTTTCTGCTAAACAAATAAACAGATTTACATGTGCAGTAAATGATCACTCCGGAAAGGTCTTATTTCGTAGTCGTACCTGTTAGGGGCTAGGGTTATGGTTTAGGGGTCAGGGTTAGGGGTTCAGGTTAGGGGTTGAGGTTAGGGGTTGGGATTAGGGGTCGGGGGTCAGGCTTAGGGGTTAAAGCTAGGGATTAGTGTTAGGGGCTAGGCTCAGGCTTGTCTTCTGTAGGTCGGGCTACCAAATGAGATCCTACCATCAAACCCATGAAATATGCCTATGTTAACGAAAAGTCCCTAACCAAACCTAACATATCTACCAAAACACCAAACTAAAGCCGGATGCCCCTGCTTTCCTCAATCACGCTGGATCAGCGGCGGCGAAACTCGCTGGGACAAACAGGGGAGAAATATTTCCGATGGTAGCCGATGGTGTGCGTTGCAGCTCGGTGCGGAGAATGTCATATTGCAGTTAGTTCTGACATGGATTATTCAAATTCAAATATCCGACATAGTTGGCCTGTGACTAGGGATCACTTGTAGCTGAGGCAGACTAGAAGACAGATACGACATCACCTGCGATATATAAATCATATATAAATCATATATATATATACATAGGTGTAAACGCCGTACGGTGACGTTTTTGAATTATGCGCGGTTATAAATAATTATTTCTAGGGTACCAAACAGATTTCACATGGGGGTTTCCAAGGAACTCGAAAATTAAATTTGAATAAACTATAATTCATAACTAAAATCACATAAGGAGTTCTAGAAAAGACGCTTTTATTTTAAACCCATCAAAACTACATCATGCAGCAGCAGAAAATTGGTGAAATCCGACGAAACTATGAGTGAGGCACAATTTAGCCAAGTTTACAGTAAATCGTAATTCGTAGAACAAGATGGTGATTTAGTGAGGTTTGTATTTCACTATGGGACAACATTTGGTGGCAGAATATCTGCGTACAATTTAACTTTAAAAGCACAAGTACGCCAGAGTTCTAGTACCATTACAATCTGATTCTTAATATTCATGATGATTGCTCAGAAGATAGGGTCATGTGGTTCAACTGGACTTGCGTCTGCCTCAAGGACCAACTGAAGCCCTAATTCGAGAATTTATTCTTCCTGGTCTGTAGGGGAAGCATGGCTAACTGTTGGCAAATATGATGTCCCAGCTCGTTATTACAATATCTATTCCCTTAGCGGCAATATTTCTCGACTTGTGAATGTACATCGCATACAATAACGTGCAAGAGCTATGGCCCAGAACTGCAGAACGGACCCGAATGTTCACATTCGGTCGACCAACTGCGACAAATCGTTGGATGGCTCTCATGCAGTTTGATTTTCCAATCATACAAGAGGAACGTAATGGTTAATAGAATGCCGATGTAGTCGGAAACGACTGAGCGGCATTCTATTTTGTAGCGTGTTAGGTAATGTTTTTTTTATTTTAAGCGCGTTTTTTTGACAGCAAAAGTGGATGTAAATATAATACCATCTGCATCGGGAGGTTTTATAAAATAAATCTACAGTTGACCTAGAATTTCTTCGAAAATCAAAAGACTAGTCATGGAGGCACCAAAACTCTCATTGTCTGTTTATTTAGTAAATTTTTACTCCTCAGTTCTATCGCAGGATGCAAGAATGCTTAGCCCCTTTTTTATTTTAAAAATGTGATTCTGAGGTAAGCTTGACAGTTATTAAGCGATCGGCTAATAAGAAGCTATACAGTTTAGGGAAGTCACGCAAATTAGTAGAACGGTCAACCGCCTTTACAAGTGATTGCGCATAAAAAGTAAAGGCAACGACTAATAGGGTAAAGATGGGGTTTGAATAATTTAGACGTATGTTATGCTCTCTTGTCGCCCCCTTAGAGAAACTGAAACAATCAGCCATGACTAAGTACACCGTCCTTTTATACTTTCCGTTGAATATATGAAAACTGACCACAGGCAAAGGGCCTTTTATGGCAAAAGATTTCGATTACGTTAGTACTTTGCCTTGACTGTAAATATTTACACCTTCTCCCTAAATGCAATTTTTAAGATCCTCCAAAGATGCTCATCGGTACTTATGTCATCGATACTTGTGTCAAAGTATTACATGTTCGACCACAATAGTCGTAGGAAATGGTAAACTGACAAAGTAAAATTAAGTAATAGAAATTACGTTGGATCCCCATATAATTGACGTAATCGTATTTTCGATTGTACGCATTTTACCGCAAAAGCACCGGGAAGCCCAAGATCCAAAAGCGCTTACCCGCCGCATTTACATTTTTGCCTGCCTAGCTAACCATCACAGAAGCATATGTTCGCCGCAACCACTGCTTTATTACGGATTACATAACTGGCTGATTACTTTATTTCCGACTGTTCGCCTATCGTGAAAATCATGCTTTCATCATAGTCAGTAGGAGTTTGTAAACACATTATGATAGCAGGAGGAGCTTTATGAGGACAGAACACCTTTAGTATTTATCATTCACTGCTGATCCGATATCATATTCTGACATGTGCACACTAAACTCTGCCCTCAGCGAAAGCAATAATTGACCTTTTCTGCGTTGCATACGCTTTAAAACGAATCTGGACTTAAAAGCTACCCAGGCAAGATTATCCTGTTCAACTTTCATCTCAACCACAAGCACGACTCCCCTGTTAATTTAAAGCTCCTTTTAAAGAATGAATACTTAAGTGAACAGTCACATTTGTCGATACAAATAAAAAGAAACGGTTGCGAAGGAGGTCCTATCGTTGATGAAAAATGCGATTTGTCGGAATTCTCGTATTAACGGTCAAAATTAATTCATGCTTCTCTAGTCCAGAGTGCATTGGCAATCACAATAAAAGCTCCTTGCCAAATCCAGCCCAAACACTTTGATTGGGCAGAGAAATTGGTTACGAGGAGAGCGCGCAAGAAATTACTGCGTCCTCTGACAGTATTAGTTAGCAATACTGCCTAGCATTTGTCGGGTCAATAAAAAGCACCGACGATTAAATAGCGGGCTTTAACGACAAGGATGAAAAAGCCAGGTAATCACCAAAACCAGAGTGACCACCTGTAGTTGTTGATTTTTGTAGGTGTGTTCTGACACAACAGCTGTATCCGTAAAGTACAGCAGTTCTTGTGCGGCTGCTGCTCTTATCTGTTGCTGTTCGAATGGCTGGTCCGAGTGTGAATCCGAAATGCTGGACGACTAATTTTTTGACAATTTCGAAAATATTTATACAAGGCAGAGACAGTTACTCAGGTGAATTAACAAGGCAGATAATAGGAAAACGCAAACATAGACTCGACTCTGTTTGTTATTATGAACGAAAATTGTTTCCATTCCTTTATTAGAATAATTACACATCTCCCATTGAAGTCCGCTAACTTTACTTCTTCCTGGAAAACAGCTCTCGCGCTTAACTGAAAACACGTCGCGTGGAAAGTCTGTCAATAATTAACCGGATATCAGTTACTTCGGTTCTATCCTTTAAGCAAAAACTATGGTTGTTAACATCAAATAAAAGTTAATCAACAATGAATGCTCGATGTTTTGAAAACACCATATTGGCTAATTTTCGATCGCTTCACTTCTGGTGACATTCAAAGGAATCTAATGAGTAATGCGAAGATTTATGTTGTAAGGTGGACAAGCTGCATGGGTTTCCTTAAAGTAAATCTATTATTTGCTAAAGCACGCTGAAGGTGGAGCGAACAAAGGATTGCAAATAATTTTTGCAGCTGAAGTGACAGTTTTAATGATCAGACAGCAGTGTATACTAACAGAAAATAACTTAGACAAGCCATATATTTTGCCAAAAGAAATAGTGAAGGAGAGCCTTAAAGCGAAGTGACGAGCAGTTCACAGTGTGGGCCAAAATTAGTTTAACGGCTCTGTTTGCATTGGAATACGTTGTTACTGATCAGAACACTGCAATTCAACGTACACCTTATAAAATTTCGGAGAGTATGTATCTTTTCAGCATGCCCTTGTTGTCACTTGTCAAGATGTAGTTAGTTAAGTCGAGGCCAGATGCCGTACCCTAGATGCTATGAGGTTGTAACAATGCCTTATGTGTCAACATTTATTCTGAGCGAATAAATTGTTTAAACAAAAAGGATCAGATATGACTTTAAATGTTACAAGTTCAAACATTCTCGAACCTAATAGAACATCCCGTAGCTGGCAACAAAACCGCAAGCCTAATCAGAGTTTCGTAGCAGGTCTGTTTACGCGAGCGAACCAGGTAAAATCCGGAATCAATAAATTGTATTTACATGTATATATATATATATATGTGGATGTAGGCGAAAATGCTGACCCCAGGTGTTGAAATTGAAGAAGATGGTAAGGCGAGCTCTGGGGATGATGATTTATTCATCTGACGTTTCACACTCATACTCGAGCGCATCATCGGAGATAGGAAATATTAGAAAAGTACACGGTTTGTTCACCTCCATCCCTAAGGATTTGGCCATGAGAGTCATCAGTGAGCTACTGGAACGAAAGTACGACGATGAAGAAAAACCGTTTAAAAGGAAGCACGCGATGGAGTTACTGGACTACTGCTTATGCACGTATTTCACTTTTAACGGCCATACTTATGAGCAAATCCAGGGAACCCCGATGGGATCCCCGATCTCCGGCTACCTGGCTGAGGCAGTACTACAGGAACTGGAAACTCGTGTATTTCGGTCCTACAAGCCAAAATTCTGGATGCGCTATGTGGACGATACCTTTGTCGTCCTACACCGAGATGCGAAGGAGGCCTTCAGAGGAGAATTAAACTCCATCTTCCCACAAATCCAATTCACAATGGAGGAAGAAAAGGACGGAACGCTCTCTTTCCTCGACGTGCGGGTAACGAGGCAGGAAGATGGAACCCTCCAGACCGGTGTTTTCCGAAAAGCTACAAACACAGAGAAAATACTCCACTACAACAGCAACCATCCGCTGTCGCATAAACGCAGTTGCGTCCGGACACTTTTCCGCCGCATCAACACGCATTGCAGCACAGAGGCCGAGAAGCTACAAGAGCGTGCGTCCCTGTGGCACCTCTTCCTTGTCAATGGATACCCACGTAGCTTCGTAAACAAATGTCTGTTCCAAAGACACACGAAGACTGACGGTGAGGCGAACCAAAAACCTGAGGTACTCCGTGTCTTGCCCTACATGAGGAACGTCTCTGAGGCCACTGAGCGTATGCTTAGACCACTTAACGTGGGCGTTGGACACCGACCGGAAGCCACCATCCGCCGATTAGTCATGCAGCCAAAGGGTAGGCTGCCCCCTGAGGACATGTCCGGTGTCATTTACCGCGTCAACTGCCTAGACTGTCAGGCCAACTATTGCGGCATGACAAACAAACGACTTAAAACGCGCATACATGAGCACACCTTAGCCGTCAAGCGGAAAGATGCGCGCTCACACGTCGCCATGCACAGTCTAGAAAATGGCCACCGGTTTGACTTTGACGGCGCCCAAGTGCTCGGCCGAGCGAAAAACAGACTGGCGCGAGAAATAATTGAGGCCTGGAAAACAGACACCAACTCCATCAACCGCTGCGTCGAACTACCGGCACCATACGAGGCCGCCAAACACCACCTACGCACCAGGGGAGGCCCAATGAGGATAGAAGTTGACGGCCCTATCAGGCGAGAGCGAGAGGGACCTATTTAAACCGTGTACTTTTCTAATATTTCCTATCTCCGATGATGCGCTCGAGTATGAGTGTGAAACGTCAGATGAATAAATCATCATCCCCAGAGCTCGCCTTACCATCTTCTTCAATATATATATGTATATATATGTATATATATATGTATGTATATATATATATATACATATATATATATACATATATACATATATACATATATACATATACATATATATATACATATACATATATATATATACATATATATACATATATATACATATATATACATATATACATATATATATATACATATACATATACATATATATATATATGTATATGTATATATATATATATATATATATATATATATATATATATATATATATATATATATATATATATATATATATATATATATATATATATATATATATATATATACATACATATATACATATATACATATATACATATACATATATATATATATATGTATATATATGAATAACGGAGGCAGTATGCATTCCGAGGCGAAATAATAAAAGAAGGCTTATCGGAAAATCGAGGTGTACTCGTTAATTCTCAAGTCGGTTACACCGATCCGTCGTCAGACAAAATGAAAAGTGTGAGGGAGATAATCGCACTGGGAAGCTAGGGGGACATCGAGGTTACATCGACAAGACAGACGTTCATGTGTGGGAGTGAAGAACGTGTTTGGATAGGTGGCGGACGTTAGGGGAGGTGTTAAGGGTTTCACACATGATTCACTCTGTGGAGGAGGTGCTGAATCGGTGATATTCTACATGGCCGAACATGGATTAGCAGTTGGTGTCTTAGGGTGGGCGCAAGCTGGCGAACCGTGAACGTAAGCCTTCGTAGTGAGCGTCCAAGTCCACATGGCGGTTGATGCTATTGTTATTAGAGTGCCAAGCTTTTAGAAACTCTCGCGCTTGTTTGGTTTTTGCACTAACTATCACTTCGGTACCCTCCCAGTTGAAACGATGATAACACTCAAGGGTGTGCGCAAACACGAGGGACAAGGGGTCTCGTCGACGGATGGCCAACTTATGTTCGTTAATGCGGGTCCCAAGTCGTCAGCCGGTATGCCCAAAATAAACGCTTAAGCACTTTGCACGTAGAATGCGGTAAATGCCATTTGTTTGCTGCTCCTTCGGTATGGGGTCTTTTACCCGGGATAATGTCGTGCGCAATGAAGACGCCCTTTTGTGGGCGATGAAGATGCCGAATTGATTTAATTGTCGAGCGATCGCTTCGGAAATTCTCGGCATGTAGGGTAGGGAATAGAATTTCCGTGATACCCTGTCTCCTTTAGAGTCGACATTTTGTGGTTGTTGCTGGCGTCTGAGACAATTTTTCACAAAGCTCACCGGGTATCCGTTGAGTCGGAAAAAGCGATGCAAGTAGGCCAGTTCTTTTTTTAGTAAATCAGCGCTACTGCAGTAACGATAGGCCCTGTGGAAAAGGGTCCGAACACAGATTCTTTTACGGGCTGCTGGGTGGTTACTCTGATAGCTCAGGATGATCTCAGCGTCAGAGCTTTTCCGATAAACGCTTGTGTCGATGCCGCCGTCACTGAGCTTTTGTATGCTCACGTCTAGGAACGGGAGGGTGCCTCCTTTTGCTTCTTCACGAGTGAATTTTAGCGCTGGGAAGGCGCTGTTCAAGCTCTGGTGAAAGCGCCCAATTTCACAGGTCTTAACAATGACAAATGTGTCATCTACATATCTGAGCCACGTTTTCGGTTGGAAACTTTGTACACCATCTTGTTTTAGTCGTTGTAAGACAAGTTCTGCGAGTAAACCCGAAATTGGCGAACCCATTGGGGTGCCCTTAACCTGTTGGTAATATTAGCCATCGAATTGGCAATAGTTATTAAGGCAGGGCTTAAACATTTCTAAGACGTGGTGTGTTGAAAGCTAGATGGGATTGTCTCGTAGGCGTTGGGCCACGCTCTCAATGACAAGGTCATGTGGTATTGAGGAGGACAAAGCGACAACATCAAATGATAGAATGCTTTCATCAGGACTCACTTTAAGTCCTTCAGTCTTTTCAAGGAATGCCTGAGAATTTGTGATGCTGTATTGTGATCCATCGGCGAGGTGCTTTAGATTCCTGTGTAGCCATTTGGCTAGGTTTTAAGTGGGCGATTGGATGAGTGGCATTCTTATCCTCAATGGGGCATCTTGTTTTGTACACTTTTGGGAGGCCATATGCATTTGCGATACGGGGGTCACTGAAAGTCATGAATTTAGAGTCATTTGGATTAATCAGCTTTAGTTGAGCGAGTTCATTCACCTTCTTCTTTATAACCGCGGCCTGCTTCTTCGCTGGGTCCTCAGCCAGTGGTGCATAAGCTTCCCTGTCATTAAAGACAGTGTTTGCTTTTTGCACGTAATTAAACTTGTCCGTGATGACGGTTGCGCCTCCTTTGTCAGTATACAACCACGATACTGTCATCAGTCTTCGGAGATCGCAACCACTTTTCGTCATCGACGGTAAAGTTACGGTGACATTTTCTTTGTCAAAGAAGACCACTGGCACAACTGCGTATCCGCACGCACGATTTCAGGGATAGCAGAAGCCAGTTGGACGGATTCAAGACTCGTTAGGAAGTTTGTTGGCGCTGCATCGGCATGATTGAGTTTAAGTCCTTTAGAGAGCAGGCTTATCTCGGCGGGTTTTAGACTCCTTTTTGAAAGGTTAGCGACTCTCGCAGACATGCTGCACTTGTCGGTTGGACAGAGAATGAATTGCAGTTTATCATCCAACGCGGCTCGCCGCTTCATTCTGGCATCTGTTGTGGTCGCATTTATACGTCGCAGTATGACTTCGAAAATATGTTCAGATATGGATGAAAAGCTATATACCAAACAGGTCGCGAGTTCGAGCCTCGGGTGTGCCACACTTCGGGGTTAGATATGACTGGCTCACGACGACTAAAAAGCTAGAACTGGCCATCCCAGTCTCCCTTGTCTTTGTCGGTAGTATCATTCTGCCTATATCATGCGCCGCTGTGTGGCTGCTGGTTGGGCTCGAGAGAGATCCCTTCAGGCACAACGGAACGAGTGAGTTCCGTAAGAACGATCGGTGAACGCCCCCTAGCATTATATATATGTAGGCAGAATGGTAATACCGACAAAGACAAGGGAGACTGGAATGGCCATTTCTGGCTTATTAGCCGTCGTTAGCCAGCCATACCCAAGTCCGAAGTGTGGAACACCCGAGCCTCGAACACGCGACCTGTTGGTTTAGAAGTTCACGCCTCTACCTACCGGGCCACGACGGTTAATAGGCCAGAAATTGTCATTCCAGTCTCCCTTGTCTTTGTCGGTAATGACATACTGCCAATATGGTGCGTTGCTGTGTGGCTACTATTTTGGCTCAAGAGAGAGCTAGTAAGGCGAAACGAGCAAGTTGCGTAAGAACGACCGGTGAGCACCCCCAATTAAAAGTTAAAATAGAATAACATTTAAAGAAAGTGTTTAAGAGACGTTCACTTATACAGATCCTCAAGGAATAAATGTATTTTCAGGTATGGCAGTTTGCCAACAGCCTGCAAGGACAGTTTCTCAGGATTTGGGCTATTTTTGACTCCATTGATTTGATTGTGATGAGGTTTTTCAAGAGAAATAGGGTTCTGCTTGATTTCACCAACGGAGACACTGTAGGAATAAACGTTTTCATAAGATCACATGCTGCCAGGCCGATCGGTAGCTAATCCGTTTAAATGAATTTCACAGATGTAATGGTAAACATACAATCCTGTGCTTATAAATTATTTAGCAATTTTCGTTTGTTCTGGATTGCACTGAGTTCCAGATCCACCTTGAAATGTCGTTGAATACTTCATGATTATCAGTGATTTCATTAGATTGCCCATAAAGGCAGAATCTATATCATATGTTCCTAAAGACCTTTAAAATATGATGCTTCTGGAAGAATTTACCGAAATGTTGCGCAAGAAACGGACATTTCCTTGCAAAGGCTGGATGAGAAAGTAAAATGTACAACGTTGAAGACGTCCGAAAATTATCACATCACTTTCCGTCACCGGGTTTCATTAGGTAGGTCACGCAGTAGCGCTAATAGATGGGACCCCCATTTCAGCCAACTTTCTGAGTGAAATTGATTTTAAGTGCAAAAATAAACATGCATGACCGTCGGCCACTAAAGGTCTGCTAGATTGTGAAAATCCCGAGATCTTTCACATGAGGGGACACGTGCTCGCCTTACAAAGATTTGTAGCAGTGGGATTCAGGCGGGATGCAGAAGTTATCTGATTAAATGCAAGTATGTAGTTTCTTTTTACAGGGCACGGTAGTTGGCCCAGAATCACATCAGATGCAGACATTTGACTAGGAGCTGAAGTGGGCGATAACATCAGATACACAAGCCTTTCACGAAATCCAGTAAACCGCCATAATTTCACCCTATCAGGAAAAAGCACATACGGCTTTTTAGGCATTTTAGAAAAGTAACTAAACTAATAAAATGAGTTTTAACAACTGCCTAAGCCTCCTCGTCTACAGTCGGGTGGTTACTGACAGTGCCCGCCTGTTCATTTATTAACTTTCCGTGGATAGTTCATTCTATTGTTCAATAACTTTTTCTGATCAGCATATTGGTCACCTCCGGCATAGCATAATTCTGCCAAACATGAGCCAGTTCCTTGCAAGTAATCATATTCAATTTAACAATCAGATACGAAATTGCCCTTCAACTAACGTAGGGTCTTTTAGACAGCGTTTAATGCTCAAAATAGGGTAAAGAGTGAAGATTTCTGCAAAAACGCCCTTAAAACGCGATCATAGTTGCCATACTTTAAGACACTCGGGAAGAGCGAAGCAACGAAAAATTTGCTGTCCGTAAATTTTAACCTCTGGCAACTAAAGAACTAACCGCGGATTTTTCTGAATTATATGCTAAATCCAGGCTACATATTCTGCTTATAAAACTCAAGGATCTAAAATTAAACCGGGAAAGTTGATCATTACAGGATAATGTATGAATTTTTGACGATTTTTTAGAATTAATAACCGTACTGTTTGGTGTTCACAATGACAGGCTATGCACCTAAACAAATCAATATCACCTTGCATGTTTGCAATACTGAGAGCATAAGTGCAAGCTCAAAACCCAAGCATGTGTTTTGCCGATATTCTGACACAGCGAGATACGACGGCTCATTAACTTGTCCCCCGGTTTTCCCGCTTGCTTTGAAACAGACAATGCAACTTCGAAATTTCAGACTTTAAGAGGATTAAAAGGTTCAAATTTAAAAACTGGAGTTTCTGCCAGAAAGCCCACGGCAGCACCAGAGGATCCACTCATGAATTCTCGAAGCTCTTTCATGCAGCGGCAGACAAGTGTCTATGCTTCTAGGGAGTGAATGTGCTGTCATTATGCAATATCACGTAACATGTATCCTACTAGCTGCCTATTGGCAGTTCATGAATATCATAGGTTATCCCCACTGAAGCTGATGGATTTTTGGTTGTAAAAACTGTTGTCCAATCCCCCAATAATTTGAAGCCTGATCAACCGTTGCACTGGCGCTTAGTGATCTCAGTCTTCAAGGTGCCTGGCTTCCGCGTAGAGAAAATCACATATTCTTCTATGCCTTTAAAAAGATATCATATAGAGTCCATACAATCTTTCAGTGAATACGGATTATTTTGTGCATTTTAAGAGGAGCAGTGGTAAACGGACAGGTACGATGCTGTATGAGTGGAAATTGCACAGTCACAAAAAATCTCATAATAAGAAACTGTTTAAAACCTTATTGTACTCCTTCTTCGAGTGTAAGATATAAAGATGACGTAATTCTCTATCAAACGACTAAAAGAAAACATATTTTTGTTTGTGGTTTCTACAGCATATGTTTGAACTTGCAAGACCACCGAAAATCAATGTAAAAACGCATGCTACTTGAGTAGCCATTTTTTTACAGAGTAGGGTTTCCACAGGGGTTTGAAAAGCAATGCATTCAAAAGCTGACATCCTGTCAAATTTGAAATATTTTAACTTTACGCCTTAGGACAGTCAGTATTACAACCGTGCTAAGCAATCCTTCCTAGTCTAAAAAGCATTTCAGGATTTCAGCCAACATTTTATGACATCGGGCAGTCATTGTAGATTAACTCCGAATTTTTTACTTCAAGTCGGCGCAATGATTTTTTAGGAACTTCAAAACTGAAATCACTATTAATTAGTGAAAAATGACGAGCTGGAAGTCACATGTGATTAAAAACCATTACATTTCATGATAATTTCGGTATAAAAACTGCTTAACTATCGGCGATTTAATTTTTTTCCAGTTCAGTGAAGCAGCTTGAAAACGCAGCGTTTTGGCGACGTCAGACGAAATCTTCAGTTTTAGATCATGCAAACAATCGAATTTGCTTTGGATTGCATGAAAAGGGAAATGTGGGGTGATGCCTCTCAGCCAATGAATTGACCGCAATCGGTGGCAGTAGTCAATGTCCACGGTCTTTTGAGTCCAAGAACTGGCGTAAAACGTAGATATTATTTGTTTTTCAATAATAATATTTTATTAAAAACCCACTGGGGTCCCATCAAAGCTATATGCTAAAATGGGTGCTTGGGGCTTGAGACACCGGACCTTGGGATGAGTTACTTGTGGGTTTTCTCTTGATATGCTTCCATCGAGAGTAATTTTTCACGTTGAGAAAGGAGGATTCTAAATAAAGACCAAATTTGAACTGAATCTTATATGAAGACGCTGACACAGGCAGTCTATCTGCCCTGGCCGACTCCAGACGGTGATCGCACGCCGTACCGACGCACTAAGAGCAGTCACACGCACTCACAGCGCCTACAATCTTACCGGAACCCCTCTACTTCCCCCCTCCCACCCCAACTCCTTCTAAGCAACAGGGTTGCCGTAAGCCCCAGTTAACAAAAGTCGGGCAGTCGCCTGCCTTAAGTGAGTTTAGAGAGACTTCATTTGGAAACCCCCTTGTTTTGCGTGCATACGACACTGTCAATTAAAACCTATCAGGAGGAAAGTAACAGGCAGCCCTTGCCGAGGTCGGCTGTTTCAAAATCCAAATATGAAGAACAAAGCCTACCTATACTCTACTCCTTCCGCTCTCCCACCCCAACTCCCGTTGACTCCGTCATGCGGGCTGCGTGGGAACATGAAGTCCGATTAACGCTGCCCCCGAGACGCATTTATACCCTGTCGACAATTAGACTGATAATTTCCCTCTTAAATGTACAGGTCTGATGAGAATTTACCGAAAACCTATGTTAGCCAATTCACTTTTCAATCGTAATATGGAAATTTTCGCAGAATTACTTAAGTGTCTAACGAACCCTGATTCTCATTTAGCGCCTCGTGTAGTGAACACAATGCAGCTCTTCTCGGCTTAAAACTTTCTTCTGGATACATCTAAGTAGAATTTCGCTGATGCGCGAACTAAAACACATAGGGAGGAAAATCATTTTGAGATCCCTATACTCTCTTGCCGGCATTTTTCATCCGTGAAGAACAGTAACGTCCGTTGCTTTATGTCGTCCTTTTAACATATGTTGTTTGTAAACAGGCGCTTTGCCTTAACAGGCATGAGCAACGTCTCTCACAATCAACACCGTAAAGGACGACTCTTTTGGTATGGCCCGACGATAGGTACAACGGTATTACAGTTGCCTTGCGCAAAATTCAAACAGGGCTTAGGGCCGAGTTGGTGTTACGGCTGAAGTTAGGAGGATGAGGCTTAATATTAAGGTTAGGATGTGTTAGCCTTTCCGTTAGGATTAAATTTGGGACACGGCAATCGGTATCCACTGGTGTAGAGTAAAGGTATGCTTTGCTCTTTATATTTGGATTTTGAAACAGCCGACCTCGGCAAGAGCTGCCTGTGACTTTCCTCCTGATGGGTTTTAATTGACGGTGTCGTATGCACGCAACACAAGGGGGTTTCCAAATGAAGTCTCTCTAAACTCACTTAGGGCAGGCGACTGCCTTCCTCTCGTTAACTGGGAATTACGGCAACCCTGTTGCTAAGAAGTCCACAATCGAAAAACAAGACCGTCCCTGTAGAACCAAACACTGCAAAGAGTGTGATAGTTTCTCCCTTCCTCGTTATTACGGTTACTTACGAAGGATCTAGTTTCCTTTTTAGACAATATGCATGTATAGACGTCTATCAGCTTGGGCCAGAAAGGAGAGGCGCTGTAATTTACATCAAACAACCCGGGCAAAAGTCCCGTTCTTCGCACCACGTATTTTGGTCAGTTTATTTTTGAATCTGTTGTCTTTTTATGCCTTCACCCACACATCACGTAGATTAGACCTCGGAGGAAACCAAATGTACGAACCACAGGCTTGCCTTCATGGTCTTCTGAGAGGCGGACAGTCTTCGTTTTTCTGGGGATCTAAGTGCGCGACGTGCAGCACTTCTTTAAGGTGCCACTGACAGCGCAGACGTATGGCCGGTCAACAGCAACCGGCCCACAGTGGCTGTCATCCATAGTATCGGCGATTATCTGATTCATTTTTCATGAAGTGCAAACCAAACTTCTGAAATGTACTTTCTTCATTGGAATGCGTTAATTAATTGGTGTTGTAATAGTAGTCTTACCACTAGAGCAGACCACGCGGTAGATGTGCTGGATCGGAATCCAACAAACGTTATTGGGAGTGCGCACCTGCAAGAAATACCAGCATTTAGGGTGTGGGGCACGCCCATTGGTTGGTTTCCTTCGCGCCACTTAGGATACGTGCCGCCACCCCGCTATTTTCTGTTCCTGCATAAAATCCTGGCCAGTGTTTTTTGTGGACTTAAGTGCGGACAGTAGTCTGAACCCTCTCCCGCTTCTAGTCTGCTTGCCTCTGTCTTGACATCGGGTCCGGGTGGAAAGGGATGTGAGAGTGCAGCAGATGCTGCGCAAGTCGCCGTCCCTGTTCCTACCCAGTTGACGGTGGGCATCGTCGGCAACGACAACTGAACAATCGTTATAGAGTAATTGTGCACGCTAGCCGCACAATACTCCAGTCACACCAGAGTGTCGTCTTTTAAATAAGCTTCTTTCCGGCCGTCGTAAAATCCACGCTCGGAGAAAAATTACTGCTATATTAATCTGAATTTTTTCCCTTGTTTCTCGATTGCTTTGTAAATTCAAATATGTTTTACGGAAGGCGTTTGCAAAATATTCCTTCTTGTGCTCATTTGATGGCAACTTATACCTTTTTCAAGTTGTATACCCGAGAAAGCGGTTTTAAAGACTTTCCACTTACGGAAGAGTTTGAATCCAACCTGCAGCTGTTCATGGGTTTGGGGTTTTCAACTTGCATGCTGTATATTTGCCGTGTAAGGAAAACCGAACGTTTCTCAACACTATCAAGAAGACGTAACATAGGGCTCGTACACTTTTGCAATGGGTGTGGATCGCGTTGTATACCTCTTAAGCACAATTAATTAGCAGATTGATAAGGTAATCTGTGAAAGAATCCTTCACTGTCCGAAAAACCCCATAATTTCAAGCTCTTAAGGGCCATAATATACCCTTCTTTGAATAGAAAAAATGGAAGAGACGGGGATTGCCACCAAGTCGATTCAGGGAAAAATATTTTCGTTCATCTTTTTTGTAAGATATATTGGCATTTTTAAGGACGCGACAAAAAATGCAAGTTATTCATACTACTTAAATGGTCAGATTCCCCACTGGTGTGGTTTTTGCAAGTAGCCTAAAAAAGCTCATCCGAATACCGCCATTCTGGCATGACAAAAATTTCTCGGACGTTATGGTACACCGTAATTAGTATCACAACCCCTTTTTAATAATCCACTTCATTCGAAAACACAATTCAGAATTTCGGTTAACCTTACTTGAGATAGGCTAGCTTCTGAGCACTTTCTTGTTATGACATTCCTCATTGACCGCGGCCTCTGTCAGAGGACTAGAGACGTGAGTAGACTGCTTGTATCTATAATACGCTTTCTGACCAAGTTCTTACTTCAGTTAATTGTCGCACTATAGCTGTTTTCCTCACTCATACGTTGCCTGCAAGGAATTGCTGGATACTACGAATACCAAGCCCGGCCACAGAGTCTTGCTTAACTAATTCCAAAACGCAGGCGATAGTAAAGGTTAGTGTAGCACCTATCAGACCCTCCTCCATGAGTAGTGAGTTAGTCAAGTCTATGTCCCCAGAAACATAGAATTTAAAAAGCTGAGGGGCTTTGAAAATTGGGATAATTTTAAACAGATTTGAGCGACTGCTGAGGACAGCGAAGAAAGTCCACGCAAAAGGGTAATAAGTCAGAATACATAAGAACCCATCGTCGTATTTTCAAGGGGAATCCTTATCCTTGTTTTTTTATTCAATTTAACGACATTCTTTGTTGTTTTTGGTTTTCAATGTCACCCTGGCCCCGCATGCTAGACATATCTGTTGACTGAATCCGAACCTTCGACCACACTTTGTGCTCAGGGCGTATCGGATGCCAACGAACAACCGACCTTTTTGCATAAGAATTAGCAAACGGGCACATACATAACTCGAAATATGCTTCTAGCCGAGATGGACTAAACTGCTTTACATTGAAAATCGCATGCTTACCGCCTTGATGTACCATTCTAAGTTTGCTATAGGCGGCAGACAATAATATCTGATGAAGCATCCGAGAGACGCTAGCTTCTGGGAACTTTCGACGAGTTTTAAGCAGTTCATGTAGACAGAGATTTTATCTGAGAGAAAAAACGTTGTTTTATAAGTGACGGTTTCCAAAAAATCATGGTATTCACGATAAGAGAGATTTTTGAAGTTTGAACGATAATTCCTGCTGCCGGGGTATGTTTTTATTATCGAGTCAAAACCATCCATTCTCATATCCCTAAGGACACTTGTAAGGCGAGTAAACAAATATTCGCAACGGATGTTATATTCTGAATAATTCTGAAACATGCAGTAGAAACTCGTGGACTCATTTTGAATTGCACAGGAATCTAGTTTTTTATATGAAATGGAAAAAGTGTACGTTCTTACATCAATACGCTTGCGCAATTTGAGTGTATCACAATGAAAAATAAGAATTTCGATGAAAAATCACTAACGAGATGTAAATATTACATGTAAAAAGCCTTTTTACGTTTTTCGTGCCAGCAAATTTGATGGGAGTGAAAATTAGATAAAAATTTAGGCGTAAGCGGCGGGGGAAGATTTTGTTTTATCTTTTAAGGAATATAGTAGGAATTCGTACAAGATACGTGCGCCAAGAGAATAATCATGGTTTACAAATTAGCAGTCGTGTCCAGATTAAAGTTAAGACGCATAACAGGGAGTTTAAAAACGCAAACTGGACATCTGACTTTGTGCAAGCCACTATATGTGTAACCGTCTGTCAGTTAGATTTTGGCATGGGTTCAAGCAGAAGAAGTTCTCGTTTCGGCAAATTAGCCCCCCCTCCCCTCAGATTAGAAGCCGACCACACCGGCGGCACCGTAACTGATAAGAAACCGTTTCGGCATTCAGTCAGCATGAGGGGAAGTCTGTGTTATCGGCCTACCTACAAGCCGATTTTGCTGTCTACGACGCTGGGCCAATTACTGCATTAGGGCTAATTAGTTGACAGTGTGCCGCACTGAATGATAAAATCAAACAGTCCCGGTTCCTTTTCAAGCTAAGTTCTGTTAGAGAGTTACGAGAATGTCTATAGAAAGATTCAGGCGATCAGTTGGCGAGCGTACGTGTACTTTTGATAGATTCTCATCAAACAAGTACATTTATATGGGAACGGGATACATGAAAGGCGTGTGATTGATAAGAGAAATCGATTACAGTTGTCTTTCCATACAAGCGGGGTGTAGAAAAGAAAGGAGGAGAAGGCGATAAAAAACACTGGGATTTAGGAGAAGGCGCAGAGGAACGCGTACAGTTAACCTACTTTTGGCCACGGTTGACGTGCAGCTTGTACTAGCTGCTTCTGCACGCACACGATCAGCTTTCATATCCTGACAGAAATCATCTCTGCTGTTGCAAACAGAAGTTGATCCAGCAGTTTAGGGTAGTTTTACTATAAAATCATAATGCAAGACTGGGAACAGAAGTGCGTTTGAAGGGTTGGAGAATTTTAGCTGACAGTTGCTGGCTAAGTCCTTACCTTGTTGGCACAAAAGCTGACTGAATTGGAACGGGTGATGCTGGGGCTGTATCTATTTACGCATAAAGCAACTGTGTAGGCACAGAGCCCACCACAAAGCCACTGCAGAATTGCTGCTGCTGCTGCTACTGCTCTACAAATCAACCGATGCATCGCAAGCAAAAAATGCATCTCGAAAATAGTGATCGTTTGTTTAAAATGTGCGTATTTTTCAGAGTTCCCTAAGTAATAAAAGGTAACCCTTATAACACATATCCGATAAGCTACTTTAAGATCCCGCAAAATCAAGGTATTCGCAAATTAAAGAGAAAAAAGAGCCTGACAGTATATTTGTTTACAGCCTGCACATTAACCAACAGATTCCTTTCAACTTTTAAGAAGGAACAAAAGAATATCTGGCGGTACTATTTAGTCCTAGGTTGTTCAAAAAATAATTTTGCTGAGGCGTGTGTTTGACTCTTCCTTTACAACGAATCAGGCATAGGAATTAGAAGAATGAGAATTATCAGTATGATTTGGCGTAAAAAGTATGAGATATGACCGATAAATCAAATAAAAAGGATGAGGAAAGATATTCTGAGAATAAACTGACAGAACGCACTTTTCCGCGAACGATTGGAAGTAGTTCGAACCACGTGCGAAAATACAAAGTGCACAATGATATCCCCAGATGACGAAAAACCGTGTTCAGTGGTCGGATTCGCTATTTACACCCTTCTAAGCCTGAGCATCTACCAATGTAGACCGAAGGAATACATTATTTTTCATCTCTGGGGTTTGAAGCTTTTGAGGTTGCAAATTTCTCGTTATTTTCTTCTCGAAACGCTCTCATTGAGAGTACTAAATACACCCAAAGAAAGAATGCTCTAAATTTGAGTTAATTTTCCAGTGACACACTGACGGATAACGTTCCACCAGAAGTTCAGAATATGTCAACACTTGGTCTTATTGCTCTTTCGGCCGCCCAAACCACCCAGTGGACAACCGGCACGAGGCACGGCTTCGTCCAGTCGTCGTTTGCTGCACTCTAAACTTGCTCAGCTTCGGCTACGTCACAGCTAGTGAAGCTTAAACAAGATTTACCTTCTATTTTGTAGCAGGTACGCTTCCTTTCACCAGAAAGCCCACTGAAGTCATTTAGCCTGCAAATTCTGCATGTCTCTTTACCTCGCTCTAGCACAGTTGTCCACGCCTTATATCACAGCATTTTCGATGCCAAAACTTGTCACCGCAGCTCCTCTTGCTCTTTTGTTTCGGACCAGACCCAGCGGTTCCTCATAGTTAACATGGGCCTCCGTACTTTACCCTCCTGTATCGATGTGATTGTTGAAGTCCCGAATTCAGTCATCGGCCCGGACTTCCTAGCTGAGTGTGATCTTATTGTGGATTCCAAGCGTGACTGATACGACTGATTTGTCTGTTCGCTGGTTGACCCCCTGTACAACTGATTGCAATTTTTTGTTAGGGTTACGGACATAGTATCGCCATTTCAAAAGCTCCTCCGCAAATAACCCAGTATTACTGGCCATCAGTTTTGCCGCTTAGTGATCCAACTTGACATTGGCCATCAAGTGCGCACCTGGGACTAACCCCTGTCCCCCAGGCTTAGACGACGAATGCTGGCTCGTCTGTAGGCCGCAAACAAATACTTTAATTGGGCCATCATTCAATTATCGGATAGTCCCTGGGTGTCCTCTCGGCACACAGTGTCCAGGGCGAAATCAGGCAACGGGCGACCATGTGGCGGCCATTGTGCACTTGAAAACGCGATCATTACCAATCAGTGCCCTCGGCCTGGCCTTCAGGATGTTGTTGGGGCCGTTTTTCGCAAAGACTTTCCTCGGAGGTCTGTCTGGTTTGCACTTTCCACCGGACACCGGTCGCCATAAGGGATATATCCAAAACTGCCATCACTGTTTCCCTTGGCCTCTTCGAATCCGTCCTCATGCACTCCGGTTTTCACAATGCCGTTCTGACATTCCAGAGGTTCATCGATCATCCTTTACGCGACCTACCGTCTGCATAGGCCTGTGCAATGACCTTCTATTAGTTATTTGAAATGCTGAAGAACCCAAGGAGCATGCAGCCTTAGTATTTGGTCGCCTCGACAAGTAAATTGTTATCTTCAAGCGCTCCAGATTCGTCTTTTGTGTGCCTTCTTTTAAATTTACCGATCATAACGATGATTTCGAAGGTTTGCTTCCTTTGCGCTCCAAATTTGAAGCAATTATTGAGCTGCCCCCACCAAACATCAAGCGTCAGCTGCAACCTTTCTTCACATGGTCAATTTTACCGTCGATTCTTACTGACCTGTCTTGACCTCATGTTGCCTGTCGCCAACACGCTTTCTAGTTCCAAAGATACCGTCGAGCTTACTGGTAAGGCCTTTAACACTTTCGAAAGATTTAATGCATTTCCGGCTTCCAAAGTTCCTCTGTTCTTCATGGTTGGCGCTCCTACCGTGACTGTGGGCGCGGCACTAAAGCAACACCTTACTGATTCTTCTTCTTCTTCTTCTTCTTCTTCAAGAAACTCGTCAGCTGAGACACGTTACAGTACTTTTGGTTGCGAACCATTCGCCACTTAAGCAACCTAAAGCATTTCCATCGAAGGTCATGACTTTACCATTTTCATGCTCGTAAGCGGCTGACGTTTGCCCTTCTATGGCACTCTGAAAAGTATGATTTGAAAAAGATAACCCATCCGGACTTTACCCAATAACTCACCGCCGGCATCCGCCACATTGATGGCATGAGCTGTCCAGACTCCCACTCCCGTGCTCCATCTCTCAAATAAGATCGATTTGAGGAGGAGGAGGAGGAGGAGGAGGAAAAGCGCTTTATTTTGAAATCGTAAGTTCAAAATTTTCAGCAAAAAATTGGCTCCATTCACTGTGGGTAGTAAATAAGTTAAGAGATTATTCAACAGTCAAAGAAACGATTATTATGGGGATAGTTCAAGTCTGAGCTTCTGTAT
>CACRXP010000066.1:1004569-1054178 GCA_902702965.1 Spirometra erinaceieuropaei
TGCCAGCCACAACGGTGTTTTCTCCGATGCATAGGCCGTTGTTGCCGAATATTTGATAAAGTCAACACAGAACGATCACAAATACGACATATTGGTCGTAAAGTACAACAGTTTGCATCATGGTCATTCGTAAGTGAAATTGACAATTTAATTCCGTTCAAAAGGGTGCTAGCGTACTGTAGAGACGACCTCATAATCTTAGCTCAGACAAACAAAGGATGCAAAACAATTCAATATATCGAAGAGAAAAGGCACAATAATGTACAATTAGTAAAAATCCACACTTGAATGGAGAGCTACAAAAATGGCGGCTCAAATTCAAAAGCCCGCCTTCATGGTGGCTGAGCAATGGAGAGTCAATTATCCTGGAGACAAGTCCGTTAGTAGTCTCTAACTCATAAACGCCCCCTGACTACCAGTACTGGCACAATCATTCATGACGCCTCCACCCCTTCGCAGCGTCCCTTCCTGCAGGCCCAGCTGTGCTTCAGTCTGTGGATGAACCCCCCACCCGGGGATCCTAGCCTAAAAAATGTCCCTTACGGACGGCTTCGTCTGACGTTAACGAGGGTGTCACAACGTGGACACGGTCGTGTCTGATCTGCCTGCGG
Source organism: Spirometra erinaceieuropaei (assembly GCA_902702965.1). NCBI lineage: Eukaryota > Metazoa > Platyhelminthes > Cestoda > Diphyllobothriidea > Diphyllobothriidae > Spirometra > Spirometra erinaceieuropaei. The sequence continues at coordinate 1,005,181 of CACRXP010000066.1, forward strand.
AATAATACGCAGTGTCAAAACAAACTTCCTAGCCCCGACACACGGTTTGGCAATGGTAATTTGTATGTCGTGGGTCCCTTGTCTCCAGTCAATGACTACTTTCAACTCCCCACCCAGGTCCATCAGTGCACACACTGAACCGAATGCCTTCTCCTGACCAATGTGGGGCGGACACCACTGTCAAAGCTTTCCTCAGTCGTTGGGTAGTCATTTTTAGGGCCTCATTCACGGTTCCGACTGACTAAGGTGCTCACTTCGAGTCTGCTCCTTTTCTAGTCTTTCGAACCTTTTCCGACTGCGCATGCATTTGGACGGTGGCCTATCATACAGCAGCCAGCGTCTAGCGTTACAACTGTCAATTGAGGACTGCTCTGAGCGTTACAGAGGACCGGGCGAACTGGTCTAACCACCAGTCTCTGGTGATTTTTGGAATTCTCATGGAACTTAATTCGTGCCGACTGCGGTGTAGACGAAATAGTTTTCAGTAATACCATCCGGCTGATAGGCGAAATGGCCACTCCAACATCTTGCGGTGCCGACGGCAGTCCTGGTATCTTCATGCAACGTCCGCGACAGTTGATTCGCTCGTTCGTTCCGCCTTGAAATCCACCGACAGAGTCTTATATCGTAAAAAGCCTGGCCGACTGCACTTATATGGCCTGTATGTTCAGTCGACCCGACCGTATACACAAACTACAGGAATCACTGTTCGAAGAACAGTCCCTTCACCTTCTCTGTCCTCTCATACTAATTCTACCCGACCTCACCCGACCTCACCCGCCGTCCCTGGTCATATCACTTCCAATACCACGGACATTCTTAACAGTTTTAGAGGCCATCTAGTGCGTCTGGCTGATCGCCTTAACAATCACGTGCCTTGACGTCGCATTTGCTGATAAGAAGAAGCGATCGCTGGAACAGGGACATCGCATCTACTCTTCGGCGTCGTTCTTACATCGATATACTATCCATGTGGGAGTACTGTGGCAGTCCACTCTTGCGATCTTCAGCGCAGCCACTTATCCCGCCACCATATAAACCGCTGCCTGCACCGCCGTCACCGAGGGGCCGACCGATATTTTTGTTTTCGTCGACTAAACGCAACCGAAAAAAACTAAGGCGTACTTCTCAAGGCGTACATCTTAAAACGACAGACATAAAGTTAGTAAGTAGCGTGTGCGCTCTCCCGCCTGACCATAGAATGTCCTATAACTCCGTTTTCTCTGCCTTTTAAGTTAGAAACCTCAAAAAAACCAGCTTCTTCAGTAACTACAGTACTGTTATGCATAGTTTACTGCCTCGTATAGAAACTCAGATGGTAGCAACAAAATGTGAGAGAGAGAGAGCACATCACACGCTCCAAGAATAAAGCCCAACACCTTGGACATAGGGTAAATATTTGCTTAAGTGGCACCATTGCGTACTATTCTGCTCTTAGTTTTTAGACATCCACAGTATCCGTTGATGCATCCGACATAAGTACGTGCTGTTTCCTTACAGCTAGTGGAGTGCTCATGACATTTTGATAGAAAGTCAAAAAGTCATCTTCGCGGTAGACTCAGGTAAACCGAATCGATTGATCCTGGTGTTCGCAAAACTGCTCTTTTCCGACTTTGTACGACATTATCCTCCTAACTGGTCCTCTCGCCTCTTAAGTCTGGGACTCATATAGGTTCGCATTTAGCCAATATCTTTTACAGCAGGAAATTAAGACGAACACACTGGGATGCAGGAAATTCAGATTAAACTCGGCTCTATGTTCGAGCAATTGTCAAGTGTTACAGTTTTTTAACATATGACTACGACCGTCTTTACACTTATTGCAGTCTTCGCTTTGTTCTAGGTTCCTTCAACTTCTCCATTCCGTGTATACAAATTCTTTTTGCGTCCTTTCGACGTCTTATATCTTCAGTATTCAAGTTAAACTAATTAAGATTTAGGCCCAACTTGATTGACGCAAAACGTTTGCTTCGTGGCGCATTATTGAATCAATGAGTTTGTGTTATGCAACTGCATGATTCGATAAAGAAGAAGGACCAAGAAGTCATTATAGCCTAATGATCAGCAAAATCTAAATGATCGGTTAGAAGCATCTCGCAAATTGGGCACTTTGATTATTAAGTTATTGAGTTCAGCAGAAAGCCTTTATCCTGTCGGAGACTTCGTTTCCCAGCTACTTAATCTACGCGCATGATTGCACTTGCAGACAGTTATTAACGCTGTTTCATATTCAGCAAATTGCTTATGTCGACGATCGTCATAGACATCATTTACATATATGTGCGTTCAGATCTAGCGGAGAAAATGAATTAAAAATAGGGGTAGCCAGACTAGCCTTCGCCAAACCAAAGTTAATATCAGATTTCGTGTAACCCAAATGAAACAACAAGTGACTATCGAAGTACCTTTTAACAAACTAGAAATCCGTTCATTTGTTAATCTCTACCTGGTAAATTGGCGTAATTTTGTGTCCATAAATCACAAGAAACGCCAGAAAGCACCCCTCGCCATATAAATCTAAAATTTTATATAAATTAAAATAACCCACAAAGTACAGCAAAAGGCCCCGGGGATAAAGCGAGAAATCAGCCTTTAAGTGGATGTTTCTGTGATTACGTCTCACCTAACACAGTTTATAAACTTTACGGGCTAGCTTGGGCTATTTCCAAAGATAATAGTTTCCTTGCGGTCACAATTCTGTTCAGAATGGGTTCCTCATCTAAGCAGAAACAAAAATAGTTCCGAAACACGTACGAAGTAAGTCCAACACGGAATTTTTGCATGCAATAGCAAAACCGTCAGCATTATTTGGGAGGGCGCATAAATAGGGAAACATTTAAAATTAGTAATTGACATTGGGCTGAAAATGGGGAAGGACTCTGGCGTTTATCCGCAAAATACATCAACAAAACACCTTTTAGTGGTAAAATATACTAGGGTTTTCACTGGAGAGGCGGCAAAAGCTCTCCCAAACAAACTTATTCTGATGTTCATATTTCTGAGAGTTTGCTAAGATTATTTCGAAAAATTGAACATAAGTTTAAATTGCTGACCGAATTATTTTCCCATGAAGTGATTAGGAGTATTTTCGTTGCAGGCCTTCTTTGGGATTTTACACTTTTTCGGGGATCGGGATTCATGTTTAAATAGGTCCATAATTGTTGGCTTTGCCGTAATTTTAAGATAATATCCATATTCTTAAACCTGTTCACGCACTTCACCACTTTCATTTATTAATAACGACAAATTAGAGAACAGGTTTTTCAGGACAATCGATGGGACACACCGAAAACTGCAAATTACGCATTAATATTTTAAGTACACATTGAGACGAATCGTTCTTATCCGTCACCAGAAAACAGGCATTTATTGGACATAAAATATTCCGTCTGTAGTCGCATAGGCTAATTAAATTAATTAAATCCGACCGTCGACCAGAAAAATGGCATGGGATCTCATGCGCACTTTTATGTCTACTACATCCACTTCTAGGAAAAATAAAACATCATGGTCTCCTTGATCAACTACATATCTCAGCACGAATAATAAAGCGATTCCCGCCTTTCGGCTCAGTGGAATATTTTGAATGTCTTTACTAGTATTAACACAGCTAACGGGCAGCTGCAATATATATTATATTAATTCGCAAGAATACAGCCTGGGGAACGTATTTCAACCCATCTAGCATTATTTTTAGTGTTTTCTAGATTATAATAAACTAGATGAAACTTGTAATTGTGGGCTTTTTGATGCATTTGGGCGGCTTCTGGTTGACAAGATAGTTTTTGTGAAATTGTGCATATTTTATGGAACAGGCCACCTACGAGTTCTAAGGGCAAGTTACTATTTTTTGTGGTCTTATGTCGACGAGACATATCCACCGCAGAGAATCCTAATGCATACGTGAAATAAGTTTTGAAGGCAGGGGCAACAAGTATAAACTTATAGCTTAAAATGCACACTGAAGGTCAAAGTTTTAGTCAGAAGACATACAAGTATTTCTCGGACAAATTTAACTGTGTAGTGCAAACTTTCTGATGTGTGAAGAGCGATAAGATACAGGTAAAAAGGTTTGAAGAAGGCTTGCAAATAGAGGAATAATATCGAGTAATTTTGGGTAAGCGAAATATTGGTATAATGAAAAATACCTTAAAAACAGAAAAGAATCTAGTAGTTATTAAGGAGTGTCAGTCTTCCCTGTTTCAAATCTTATATATTCAGGCAACCGAACGGATCTTTTTTGCCTCTGTTACTTGCACAGTGTCTAGTTTGATATTTCGACTGAGTTGAAAATGGTAGGCGACAGTGTTTACTCAAACGAGTTACTTGTAAAGCAACCACTGGCTATCGGTGGCCACTTATCTATCGACGCTGAGTTAAGCACCGCTGACTGAGTTAGCTCAAGGAACAATGCTTAGATGTCCAGAACTCATTTAATTTCCCATTATGTTGGAATTAACAATTTCATTTATTTGGTGTAGTCACATCTACAGTCATTCTGCGGTAAACTAGCGTCTTAGGTGGAAAATGTCATCGAGGATTTCGGATTAGACACACTGTTAATTGCATTGAATAGTTCTTTTGCAAAAAATGCTTAAGTTGTGGGAGAATGACGAATCTGGCAAAGGAGACCTATTAAACAAAAGCTATTCTCGTGGTTATCTCTGCTGCATTCCGCGGGAGAGCACTTTGAAAAAGGGCCTATTATTGCGAGTCAGTAGGGATTTCTTTAAAAGCATTTTATTTCCCTACAAAAAGAATTCCGATCAGAGGCCACTGCTATCACCTGACTGCTTCCTCTTCGTTTAATTTTTTCCAACGTTTGCTTGCCGTTTAGGGGTCCGCTACTTACCTCGAGTAGATATCCACCAACCGATTAAGTTGACGGAGGATTTAGGAACGATCTCAGTGGCTGCGACACAATTTTTACAAAATGATAAGGAGCCTGGTTTTTAAATAGAGAGTGAGGCCTTTGATGAATTTCAATATTCAGGCGAATAAGTCACGATTGGTACTCTGCCGTCTTTATCGCAGTTGACCTGAGTTGTGCAAATTGATCAATATTTTTCAGTTTCTCCGAAACTTTTTCAGTGTCACCGCTACAATTAGGCGTACTGTGAATGTGCTGTCTCAGGAAACGTCAATCGCAAAAACTACTTAACTAAGAATAAGATAATAATTATCTCGAAGCCTAACCCAAAGATATTTCAGTCATATCAGAATGGCGGCCTCTTACAGAACTTATTTCTGGTCGTTTTCGTAAAATATGAGCGCTTGAGTAACATGATTATTCATCACTGACTTTTGATGGTCTTGCAAATTTCAATATTATCCACGGAAAACATGCACAAAAATATTCATTTTTAACTCATTTGGTGGGAGATCGAGTATGCTTCAAATATTTTGCTTCGAAAAGAAAATCTTCCCATTTTAAAAGCGATTCTAATCATTAGAATTTTTAGGTTGTGGGTTGTGCATTCATAGACATCGTATTCCAAGCATCTAGTAAGATTGTCTGTATAGTATAAACTATGTTTAGAACTCCTTAAAATTTGATGAACGCGAGATAATGTCTTCTTAATAGCGCACAGGAATGTAAAATTTTCCTTACAGTAAAGATACGCGGATTTTAGTTTGACGACCTGAATGCTACTGTGACGGCAGGTCAGGGTCAAAGTCATTGGGGAAGTGGAAAAAAAATTGCAAAGACAAGTTACTATTCTCCTTCAAATTTAAAATTTAAAGAAGACGTAGTTTGCCACTAAATAAACAAAAAAACGAATATTCTTACGCATTGTCCCTGTGTAATATTCTTGAGTCTATAACATCATTAGACATCGATGAGAAAAATGCACATTACATAGGTAGTCATTTTTCCGTGTGCAATTTTTCTAGCCTACCGAAAAGAAGTCCGTTTCAAAGACTGCATCATAATTCGACTAGATTATTTGAGGGTTCTGCCACATTGTCATTGATTCTACAAGATAACTTGATATGTCTTTCAAATCGAAAACACACTTCGGAATTTTTGTTAACATTTCGTGGGATAGCAAATCTACGGCTGTCCCTAAAACTGACAATGTCAGCCAGCGTGGTTATATTAACACTGGGCAGATTGCGTTGCCGGAGGATTGTTGTCGCAAATGTACGTTAGGGATCTGAGATTTAGGTCTGTTTGAGAGTATTTCAGCTCTGGACTGTTCGACTGAAACGCACACTATCTAAAAATCCCGTCAGAATATTACGTCGAAGATTTCCTGATTACATTTGCGACCACATAGTACCAGCTTTGAATGGCCATCAACAGAAGCGGCAGAGCAAACACCGACTATTATTGAGTTCATTGGGAGCAGACGAGTGGACTGTTAAAAGGACAGTGAATTGGATGCAAACTTGGAGTTTCTACGTAACAGAAATCGCCCCAACCTGAAGCGGATGAAAAGTAGGGAATAATTCCTGGTGTCTGAGCAGACATTAGAGACATTTTAAAGAATTGAATGAATGCAGAATTTGGTCCAACCGGTATGTTAACGCATGAAGGCTGTTTAGGAAACCGTCTACCTAATAAACGGAAGCGCTGAAACACTCTCTGCTCTGCATGCTGGCATTTGTCTTTGACTCAGATCTCATCAGGGCTGCTGATTATTTCTCGATTGGGTCAGATGCCTATAAAGACGTTCTCGTCGACAGCAAAAGCCAAATAAAAGCTGAAGGAGTACACAAGCGATGAACGTGTTGCCTGGATGAAATTATTTGTGTCAACGTCCTGTTCTAACTATTTCTAGCTGTATCAAAAAGGAGTGCTGTTCGTTTCTCCTAAAATCCCAGAGAATCCCAGTATTAATGTCGAAGTACATAAAAAACGGATGCGTATTGCGTGCGAAAAATGCCCGGAGACACACCAAGACGGAGGTATTGCTAACTGCAAACAATGCAAGAGAAACGTCGACATCTTTTTCTAGTCTAATTAACTGGAATCGTGATGAACCACAGTTCAAGTCAGAAAGATACTGTGTGTTCGATAATATGCTTACAAGGCACCGAATACGTTATAGCCACTCAGAAAACCGCGTAACTGGAAAGTTGGCGTACGCAAACAAGTATTTTTCATGCAATTAAATTTTACTCTAGGTTGGCACCAATTTCCTTAAGTCTCGTGATTTAAGCCTGGCTTGTCCCCAGGGTTCTATGCGTTTCTTAGACAATCAAATTCCAGGAAAACTGATCGTCTGCATCGTGAGTATACATACATCAAAGTATGCATGCAAATTGAGCGGCCGGCGGACATTAACGGCTAATTTACGTTAGGAATCTGAGATTTTGGTCTGCTTGAGAGAATTTCAGTCCAGGACTATTCAATTGAAACGCACGCCGTCAAAACACCACGTCAGACGACTTTGTCGAAAATTTCCTGATCAAATTTTTGACCACGTAGTACCGGTTTGAATGGCCATTAACAGAATTCCGCGTATAGTAGCTGGTAGCTGCAGACAGATCTAGACAAAAGGAGCGCTGAACTTTACTCCTAGAATCATGTTCAAGAAATTCAGCAGTAATATGGAAGTATATAATAACCAAGTGCGTCATGCGAGCGACAAGTGCCCCAACTCACGCCAAGACGGAGGCAAGCGACGGACAATGCAAGAGAAACGTCGACCTCTTTTTAGTTTAATTTATTGGAATCGTGATGAATTACAGTTCAAGTCAGACAGATACTGTGTGCTGGAAAATATTCTCACAATACAGTGAATACGCTGTAGCCACTCGCAAACCCGCGTGACAGCGGATTCGGTGAAGACCTATGTGTATATTTCATGCAATACAGATTTTCTCTCGGTTGGCATCAACTTCGCTAGGTCTCGTTGATTTCCGTTATTTCTAGCAGTTTTGTGTTATCATCACATTTCTAGGCGTTCTGTGGGAATAAACCTGAAAAGGAGCCAATCTTCTGTATCATGATTAACACAAGTATTCGGCCATTCCGATGTGCCTATCGGAAATCAGATAACACCGAGTGTTACATGTATACACAAGTCAGCGTACGCCAGCCATGCAGGAAGGCAGTCTGTAATAGTGATTATTAAGATCCCTACACGCTACTATTAGGATTAACGAATATACCACACTGCCTATTGTTAATATTTCACGGCGGTTCACAGTCGATCACGTGTCCTCTAAATTGTCCTCTGCATCATTGTAATAATTTTGCAAAAAGCGGGCAAGCATCGTTTCCCATTGTCTGCTAATTGCACAGTTTGCCCTTTCCACAGACCACGACGCCACTGGTTGCTAGGAGACTGAGACAGACAGGGACGCATAGGACATTGCAATTCGCTTGCTGAATTCGATACTAATGGGCACGCTGTTTACGCTGCATTGTTAAGGAAGAACCCAATCACTCAAGCATGAAACTCCAACAACGCGTTTCACTTGAAACAATAGCAGTGCAAACGCTCAGTCCTACCAACCTAATCCTACATCTGTTGATTATCTGCACAGTATTAACTTCATATTTTCAGCATATGTTTTAGGTGTCTCATTTATGCTAACTCACAAACAGCTATTCCGCCTACTTGAATATCCATATTCCTCATTTACCTACTCTTCAGAAGCTTCGCAGTACACTTATAATCACAGTGCTCCGTGTATGTGATACGCGCTCCAATTCCGACTACTTCCAATTCAATCCATATCGGACGCATGTCATTAGCAGGCTTGTCCACTTCTTCGCGCACATCCTTAAATCACCCTCCTTTTTAGGGCGACTGCCTAATTTATTCTTACCCTCTACATCCTCCTGCATACCGACGTGTTAAATGTGCGCTTTCTGCCAACTTAGTCACTTGTAATTAATGAGTTTGTTTTGGCTCAATGCACGCGCCTGTTACTGGATGTCGGATGCCTTTAGGATGACTTCAAAATGCTGATGAAAGAGCAGGCAGGACATAATTACTAGTATTAACTTATCAAAATCACGTATAGCAGAATAGTCATCCTAGTAGATTAGAGTTCTCGAACAAAATGGATGTTCGAGCCGGCGCAGCTGCACATTGATAGTGAGTAAATTGAAAACAATGAAAATCAGACTTGACGCAACTCCGTAAGCCTTCCTCGTTCATATTCATCCGCCTCGACTACCCTGTACTTTTAGTAGCCTTATAGGATTCTTCGCTGTACCGCTCGGTAATTGTCAGAATCTCAGTAGTGAAAAACTTGTTTCGATTATCAAGACGGTAGAAGCCAATATTTTCCTTCAATAGATCTAACCCGAAAGATTAGCATACGTCACACTTCTGACAGATATTTACGCAAAAGATGTGACTCTTTAGTTACTCGATGCTGCATTCCTAGCTGTAGAAATTAAAGAAAAATTTAGAATAACGAAAATGCCCTTGGTCATATTCGAAAGGCCTGTTCGGTAATATAGTCTGTTTTCGACAAGTTCTTGCCAGACCAGTACATTTATGTGGGAACGGGGTCTAGTTAAACAAGTCAGTAGTTAGTGAAGTTGATTAAGGTTAGTCTTAAAACACAGACGTATCGTGGGAATATGAGGTGACGGGAGGGGCGGGTGGATAAGTCATGCCAATGACGGGGTGAGAGTGAAGGGGCGCACTCATACAGACAGTATCGAACTCTTTAAATGAACACCGGTGAATTGCATTTAACAGTACCTGAACAAGTGATCAAAAGTCAAGGATTCCTGGCAAAAGCACGCGTGTAGAAGTTGAAAGAACCCCGAGTGAACAAAGACATCTTGATACGTAGGCAAGTTATAATAATGGGCACTGTTATAGGGAACACTTTGAACGATGTATCGAAGATACAGTCGATATTGTCAGACCAGAAAGAATTCAGGAATGTAGGCAAAGAAGATTGCGAAGATGAAAAAGAGGCAAAATTGGCCGACTGGCAAAAAAGGTTCGACGCAGGATGTTTCATTAGTGACCGTGTCTTTGAATACCATCAACAAGTCGTTATATATCCCTTAACTGTATAATTTACCTAGGATCCATAATAACGGCTTGCCAGTTGGTCCCATTTTGATCATACAAAACCCTCTATAGCGTGCGATAACGAAATGGCTCGCAGAGGCACTCGAGACCGTACAAAATCAGGTAACACCAAGTAGCTATCGGGATGCCTTCGAATTCATTGAGGATATCAAAGAACTTAAACAAACCGACATGATGATGTTTTTGCTAGAAATCTCATCACCCTTACCAAACGCCTCCGACACAGAGACGGCGGATCGCATCTACGAATTCCCGTCAACCGATCAGCAGGAAGCAGGGATTCCAACGAACTCACTCAAGGAAATAAGGCTAAGATGTACATTAAATGTACAGTACTTTCCTGAAAACCAACTCTAAAGACAAGTAGACGGCGTTGCTATGGTCTCACCTGTTGAACCTCTCTTAACCGATAGCTTTATGGGTGAGCTAGATAAATTTCCATTACGCAATGGGACTGATAAGCTGAAAGATTACTGTTGCTAGGTCTATGACATCTCTTTAATTACCATGAGAGAATCCATGTAGCCGCTTTCCTAAACGCTGAAATCAGGCAAATACGTCGACCAAGTTAACATTGGGGAAAGAAACGGCTGGTTCGCTTCCTTTTTAGATGTCCTCTAAGACAGGAGACCTGACGGTAGCATATGAAGAGGCGTTTACCGAAGAAAAAATTGGTTTGGACAATAAACGAAATTTCGACAGTTTCGTACCCCTTTTTCAAGGGAACGCTGCGAGGGACGCCATTGTTAAACTGTCTCATACCTCCCACCAGTAAGTGTTTGAAAATTATTTTCCACTAACCCTATTTTGTGCGGAAAAGGTAAGGGTGGATTGCCATCTCACACCACCTCAATGCGCATCTACTTCCTCACTTGCTCTTGTGGGCCAGGTTTTATTGGTCGCATGAGTCGGCGCCTACCAAAGAGAATTTGAGAACACTTTCGCGCAAGGCTGGGAAAAGGCGACACTAGGAGCATAAAAATCGCGATTCCTGACATGCTGCTAATTTCGGGCACCGTGTTGACCCTAACATTGCTTTCAGGTGACTTCTAAAGTCCCTTCGAGATAACCGAACCTGCGTCCGCGTCTGTTAGCAACAGCAGAAGCGACCGCCATCAGGCTACGAAAATCGATCTTGTGCCCGTAGAAGAACCGCTTTCAGGCTCCGCGCCTACCATGGTAGACTAACTCTTTCGCTCTCACTACGCCCCTTCATTGACTCTGTTACCCACAACCCCAATATTCCCACACAGGTTCGTTCCCAAATTAATGCACTGGCCTAGCGAAAATTTTTCGGATGCAAATGTGTGCTCACCAACTGCTCTCATGAGTACTGCCATGGGAATTTCGCAACTCTAAAGTTATATTTAGTCGTGGTGGCAATTAAAAGCCTTTAGCGAATATTTCGGATGCTGTTTACCAAAAATTCGCGAATACTGACGAACGAATAGGGAAGGGCCAACCTGTCATATAACTCCGTTTATTACTCCACCCCCTTCACTTTCTTTTCGTTTTCTTTCAGATACTATGAATGCGATTAGAACTAAATCAACAACACTGTTTCCAACGGAAACTCTTTATCAGTTCTTTTTATTTTGCTGCGAAATTCGACCCACCCTACTCAGATTTACTTCGAAGCTGGCGATGCATCCCTTGACTTCCTGACTTCGATCAGGACATATTGTCTACTCACGCGGATGTTTATTTGGCCATAGAGAGAAGATAGTGATCGCCCTACCGTCAGCATTCACGGTCGGAAGACTACCCTGTCCCATCTTACCTAATTGAGCATGTGTTAAATTCCTGCGTGTTTACTGTACTGTGCTCCCGCTTCTCTCTTACGTGGCCGATTAGTTCTTTTAGCTTTTATCCAAAGTTGGCTGCGTATAAGGCACCTATGTGCGATTCTGGATGACATTCCAGTTGCTTAGTACATGAACTGGAAGCCAGGCCATGTGTTGTGCGCATATTTGGCTGCTACAAATCATCGGCGCTGCGCTTACATTGATTTGTTCATTCGTACATGGGAACGAGGAAGGATCTCGTTCAAGTCGAATAACTACTCCGCGTCCTTACGCTCTCACCTTGTCCCTGACAGAACCCATATCGACCCCCGCCCTATTCCCACAGCCCATCTGTGTTCTAAGACGAAACTTAATCGATTTCTCTAATTTCGGACATGTTTTACTTGGCCCCGTCTCCATATAACTATACTGGCCTGACGAGAATTTATCGAAAGCATACCTATGCTCCCCAAATAGTCTTCCAAAATTTTTTTTCAAGTGCACGGTAAATTCAGCCTGTCAGCCTGTCAAGAGTTCATCATTTAGTAGTTCCAGACTCTTGGTCTAGAATTCTCACACTGTCGTCATGGTGACACAGAGCTATTTGTTGCGGAATACTTCACGCTAATAAAATGAGGCTCTAATTGACACGCTTGGACTTTTGGTCGTCACCAAACTGTCGTTGGTTGGCCGCTCGAAAGGTGGGTCCGAGTCTGTCGTCTACCAGGCATCCTTCAATAACACCCAATCATAGTTTTCTACGATTAAGCTTTACAGTGCGTGACCGATCACACGAAATGCGTTTCCGAATAGAAAGTATTACTTAAGTGGATTTGTGAAACTGATTATTATGCAGCACAACCCTATGACATTTCGGACTCTCCAGGATGCCGGCTTTTGAGTGCACTTCCATTTAGCCTACTGCAAAAACCAAACTTTGTAAAAAATGACTACATAATTAGCATGCATTTTTACTATTGATTTTCATCAGTCTTATAAATTAAAATATATTTTACAGAAAATATGCACAAAATATGCTTTCCTTTGCTCATTTGTTAAGAAATCACATTTTCTTCATATTTCATGCCCGAATAAATTGTGTATTTAGGTTTTAAAAACGTTTCCCAATAACGAATAATTTCAGCCTGATCTGCTATTGGACCTGCATTTAGAAATTTCAGTCTACAAGGCGCATGCTTTCCGCGTAAGTAAAACCATATATCCCTCTGTGCCTTTGAGAAGATACCACATAGACTTCGTGAAATTTTGCAACGGACCCGGGCTATTTTGTACATTTCATGTCGTGCATTATTAAACGGACGTGTGTGGTCTTGCATGCAGGGACATCGCACGGTCTTAAAAATCTCATAATAATAAACTTTTTAAAACCAAAATAGACACATTCCTTTGGCAAAAAATATAAGATAATGTGATTATCTAACAAATGAGCAAAGGAAGGCGTATTTTTGTGCATATTTCCTGTAAAATATATTTCAATTTATGAGACAATCGAAAATCAGTAGAAAAATGCATGCTATTTAAGTAGTCATTTTTTACCGAGTTTGGCTTTGTAGGAGATCGGCAAGAAGTGCATTCAAAAGCCGTTATCTTGGTTTATGCTGCTTAATAATCGGTATAACAAACCCACCTAAGAAATCCTTTCTAATCGGAAACGCATTCCAGAATTTCGGCCAGAATTTCGTGAGATCGGTCACGCATCGTAGATCCGGTACTCTAAGGCAAAACGGCGACCAGATCAAGATCTGACACGCTTTATTGGGGGATACACGCACAACAAGTACCCTATAGAGATGTGTGATGGCGTGCCTAGGCGCAGGCTGACCTCGCGCCAAGCACATGTAGCCGATCTCTGTCTGGTCTTCTTGACTCTGTCTCGACATTGGGCCGAGGATAGTGATGAAGGAGAGAGTTCGGTAAATGCAGCCGTAGCCTACTATCACCGCAAAGTGATTTGCACTCTAGTCACCGTTCCTGTGCCCACTCTGTTGTGGCTCGCAGACGGTGGGCATCTTCGATAACGACGGCAGAGCCGTATTTGGCAGTATAGTCAGCAGAGTTGCTATAACAATCTGAGAAGACCATCTATTTCATTACCTTATATATCATCTGGTTCCAGGAGCTGCACAAAGAATTCCATTTCGGGTGTCTTGTTTACTTACAAAATATTAGTCAATTAGGGTGCACTTTTCCAGTAATTATAGTGTGCTTTATCCGCAGTGCCCAATGTGCGGTAAATCATTTTATTCTTAAAAAAGGTTCGCCTTTGCCACCTTAGATAATGCAATCGTTCTGTAATTAGGCACTCTAACCTCAAACCGTTTATGAAGAGATGAAAATATTGCAAATTTTAGCAAAGATTAGTTGCATAAAACTTCGTTGAAATTTGCAGCCAATTATGAACGATAATACCTGATACTACAGTAGATTCCAGTGAATTTTCAAACCTTGATCTAGAGAGGAGGCGGAAATGAACAGTAATCGCCACATTACAAACTGTTTTTAGTTTCATTTCATTTCGCTGCGGCCCAGGAAGATGAGGAACCATAACGAACAACATTATAAACTTCGCGAAACTATCGGGAAACGATAAGTCTATTTGAAACCTTTTCTCATTGCTTGACTATATTATGAGTACGACGTCTACTATAAATTCGTAGTCATGGTCCAAACTCTCTAGAGTAGTTAACAGTTACCAGGTCGTTGACTCGGACCTACATGATGCACATATTTCACTGACAATAGGAGTACATAATTCCATCAAAAAACGCAACATCTGCCAATGGGGAAGATGATTAAAATTGTTTCAAAGGACATAAAACATTCTGAACGCTAGAAGTCCCCAACTCTTTTTAAAATAAATTGAATTGCGAAGTAGGGACAAAGCAAAGGCGTCAAGTGAAAGCAAGAGCGCGGCACCTTAAAGGCTGTAGGTCAATTTTAAGAATACAAATCAATTATGCACGTAAAAGGAACATATCCAGCACTTAGCTGGCGCTGTGATTCTAGCCTGCAACCCGTGCACATTAAATTGCTTATCAGGGCTTTTTGGTCAAATTTGCATTCACTCAGTAATTCAAAAACCGTCGTTAAGTATATGATATAGTTTTTAATTTGAGGAAATCAACTGACTGTCTTCAATGACACACAGACGAGATATGTCAAAACGTCCAAATAAAATGCGATTTATTTAGTCCATTGAAGTTGGAGATTTCCTCTGCCACAAGGAAAGCTTGATCATATCTGCCCAATAACCCAGGAGCCACAAAAGGAAAGAGCAATCTAATTCATCTCAGCTAGTAATAAATTTTGATAAAAAGATGAAATAAATTTTGGTATCTTGTGAGCTCTGAACTGAAGCTTTTACTTTTTCTTAGCCAATTTCAGAATTCTCAAATTAATTCACTATTTTGCACATCAGAAAATTACTTGCAGCCGCATCATTATAGCTGCAAATAGATAGATTCGAAGTTCACGCAGAGGATGCTGACAGAGATGCCGGTAGGCATAAACAGAATTGTTTTAAGTTAATCCTTTCCTTAGTTAGCCAACCAAAACCCTGACTATCATCTAAAAAGAGGAAAACAAGCATGCCTGTTTGCGACTTCCATCGTCCCCATTTGGGGTTAGTCTGCTTTAGCAGGCAAATTGGTCCGTGTGCTTCCACTCCTGTGTTAACTTGTGGTTTCGAAGTTGTGAGAGTGCGTACTCAGAGCGCTACAATCATTTAGTCAAATCCCCCGAGTTATGCAAAAAACAAAAGTTATCAGATTGAGGGGTTTATTTTATACAGAACCCTGAGTTGTCCTCTCAGGCGGTGGTGGTCGCTGGCGAAGCCAGGCCTGGCGTTGACGGCGTCCTTGAGACAGTGAAGGGGGTTGCTTTCGTGTTTTTATGGGGCAACCTGAGGTGTTGTACAATTGGTGTGTTAGCCATGATGGCTGTCGGCAATAAACTCAACATGTGTCCATGGGCGAAGAGTCACAAGACAACATGATACTTTTCATGGAACTTGCGAATTTTTGGGTTTTTGTACAGGAGAATACTTAACGTGGATTACACTGCAAAACCGTTAACTCGGAATTCTGCAGTCTAGGGAGGATTTCTTTGAAGAACACCCGAAATAAAGTAAAAGTCTGCTTTTTGTAACGCCAGGCATAATTGTCATCCGCTGATTAATAACATACGATGTGTGACCAAATATGTATTTGGGAGTGATTTCACGGGAGACGTGGTAATGATTAAACTTTCGACCTCAAGAGCACATTTCCTACAGAGAACGCAAACAGGTGAGACAAATCCCCTTTGCATATAAAAATATGAATTCATGCATTAAAAGGATGATGCAAGTGGCAGGAGTCGGTGTTGCAAGCAGCCTAAACGTGAAAGTCTATTAATGTAGGGAATATTTACTTGCTTGGCTCTTCACGTTTAGCTTGCGTAATTTTTCAACATATCACAAACCGCCAGCGGCTTACCACTCGGGATGCTCGCGTCCAGAGTAGTATATTGCTTAGGAGAGTAAAGTGAAGTGAACGAGGGTTTAGTATTAAACGGATCTAAAGTTAACGACAGGAGTAGCCGGATGAGTGCGATCCACGGTCAACATTTCAATGCCAAGACCGAACGGTTTTCAACGAACAAAAGTTAAGTCTGAATGCCGGGGAGCAGGCGACTTTAATTTTACTAGGCTATGCTATGGAGCATCGTTTCTGTCTCGTCTGGGCTGTATATTATTGCATGAGGCCTAAGGACAGCAATCGCTGACGGGCCCGCCAACTCTGTGTAGTTGTTTGAAAAATCGCCGAGTGTTTTAAAAGGCGGTTGATTGTTTTTGTCGAAATCGCAGTAACAAGTAAATTACCCCTCGTTATAACAGGCGGAGAATGACTTCATGCTACAGGAAAGATGACGAAGAAATCAGGAAAGTTTTCCATGACGATTCGTCCGGACAGTGAGCGGCTGTGATAACGACATGACTCGAATTGAACGTAAATTCACTTACTATGCTAATATTTTATTGAGCAGAAGAAGAAATGTTAGATGTGTCCGGATTCTCATTCAAAATAATCACCGGTCCTCCACGAAAATTATAGAGATTAGCGGACATAGGGCGCAGCGTTTATAAGACGCGATTGTGATGCTGTCAAATTGCTGTTACAAATAGCAGACATCTGATTTAACGGCAGAAAGTAGTATTTGGTGCGATGCCTGCTTGTCTGTCCTCATCTAATTCGATCCGTAATTGCAGCATCAGTACTGATTCTTGGCGTGATTGATAGTTGATAGTGGTGTTATCCGTAACTCTGGCCGCTTGGCCAATTAATGCTACAGGTGAAAGTGTCTAATTCTTGTTAGTCCATTACGGAACTGAAAACCGTATCTCAGGCAGTTGAGGGATCACGCGGTTGTCCCCTCTCTCGAGAACTTCAGTCTCTCCGAGCTTGAAAATGTAGCCAGGTCGCAACGAATGAGGTGCGACAGGACGTTTTTCCTACTCACTTATACTGCAGGTTCAGTCGTCCGAGTTAGAAGTAATCTCCCAGTTCTTCGGATGCAGTTGCCTTGTCCACAACTGGACCAAGTGTGAAAAACGACTGCAAGCGTTTCATATCCTTGCAGTGGGCCTTTCAGTCTCATTAACTGGTGCCTGACGGATGCCTCTAGTCTACATGTAATCCCAACTCTAAGTGGTACAAGAAGGCAGCTAACGGTTTCCGAGGCCTTCTTGATTTATAAGAACCGTCACAAAAGTTTGGGACTGGTACTGTTCGGATTCGCTTCTCGGTTTTACGGGCACATACAGTAGGTGCGTCAACCCATGAAATGTCAACCTTAATTTCAAAATGATTTCTCGCTTAAAAAAGACTAATCAAATAAGGTTGCAAAACTAATCGGCATGCAGCATAATTCTAAAATAATTCAGTTGCCTCGGAATACAGACTTCCGAACGAACTTCATTCCGACTGCATGCAAAAACTATGCTCTGTAAAAAATGACTACTTAAATTTCCTCGTTGATTTTCGATGTCCTTAATATTCTGCAAGAGCGCAGTATGCGACTCCACTCTGGAAATAAAAGCCAGGTCATCATGCAATACGAGTTCTATGGGTGGGACTTAACGGCCGTAAGGGAAGCGCGATAGTAGGTTAATAGTCGGATAAATGTTGAGATGGCATATTGCGTCCTCGTGCTTTGTTTCTCCTCAGCTGCTTACACAAGAGCAAACTTATCAGAACCTCGAGCTCCGAAGAATAATGAGAATATAAAGATATCAGACAGTGCAAGCAAACGTTGGAGATTTTTCGCAATTCTTCCGGTTTGCCCTCATAACAAAGTCGACCAAATTCCTTCTAATTACGAGAGCGCGGCCGCGTCAATTGGAAAATAGACAAGGGCCCAATATGCCACAATGACTCGGTTTTTGTTTTCTGAGGGGGTCGCATTCTGCGTCCTTGTCAAGAATTCACTTACAGTGCGTGACCGATCTCAAGAAATGCTGGCCTAAATTCTGAAATGCGAGTTCGATTAGGAAGGATTACTTAGGTGGGGATGTTATAGCGATAAGTATGCAGCATAAACCTATAAAATTTCGGACTTAATAGGATGTCGGCTTTTGGATGCACTCCTTTTTGACCCTCTGCAGAAACTGCACTTTGTAAAAATTGATTAAATAAGCAGCATGCATTTTTCCTATTAGTGCTCGAAGGTCTTATAAATTCAAATATGCTTTGTAGTAAACATGCACAGAAGTATTCTTTCTTTTACGTCTTGGGTAGAAAATCACACTGTCCTAATACTGTATACCCAAAGAAAGTGCATATTTGAGTTTTAAAAAGTTTACAATTATAAGATTTTTAAGACCGTGCGATGTCCATGCATACAGAACCGCACACGCCTGTTTACACATGCTCCTAATGAAATGCACAACACAGTCCGGATCCATTGCGGAATTTTAACGACTGTATGTGGTACCTTCTAAAAAGCATAGAGCATTATATGATTTTCCTTACGCGGAAAGCATGCACCTTGTAGACTGAAGTCGACAAACGCTAATTTAATGTCACACCAGGCACAACATTAATTGAAAAATGCAAAACCTTTTTTTAAAATCCAAATATCCACTTTCTTTGGGTATAAAATATTAAGACAATGTGATTGTCTACCCAAGCAGTAAAAGAAAGAATACTACTGTGCATGTTTACTATAAAACATATTTGAATCTATAAGACCATCGAGAATTAATAGGAAAAATGCATGCTACTTATGTAGCCATTTTTTACAAAGTGCGGTTTCTGTAGAAGGTGAAAAAGGAGTGCATCCAAAAGCCGACATCCTGGTGAGTCCGAAATGTCATAGGCCAATGCTGCATACTTATCACTGTTACAACTCCACCTAAGTAAGCCTTCCTAATCGAAGACGCATTTTAGAATTTCGGCCAACATTTCATGAGAGCGGTCACACTCTGCATATTTCATAGAAATAATGCATAAAAATATTCATTCTTTTGCTTATTCGGTAGAAAATTACGTTTACTTTCAGTTTTATAATCGAAGGAAGGGTATGATTCGGCTTGTAAAAAGTTTCTGATTGTACGACCTTTTAATATCGTTCAACGTGCGTTCAAAAAACGTCATGTCTCAGCATTTACTAATGTTGCTTGTAAAGTTAACAATTTCACTCGAAGCGGCCGCTAAATTTAATATACCCCATATGATCTACTCTTAATACTGTAGAGAGATATATAGTCTTCCGTACGCGGAAAATATATGGCGGCAGCAATCGGGAGAGGGCACCCAACAAATACTGCCGGCCAATGCAGCGATCTTATCGCAACTGTCCTAAGATATGCAACCATTGGCTGAGCCGCATACTGGCGACTGCGGTAGCTTCTGACCCCTGACGTAGTGTATAGACTGATAATCCAAGTGCTCGGTCAACGACGATCGTATTGCAATTGTCCGTAGGTAAGCTACTATTGAGTACTCCGCATAGGGACTACTGCGGTCGCTTGTCAGCAGTGGAAGCTTATATTAGGGTTGGTTAACGTTGGGTGGGTCTACGGCACTCGTTTTGCAACTATCCAAAGGGTATGGTGCCAGAGGTTGAGCCGCATGCCTACAACTGCGGTCGTTCCTCACATAAGGAAGAAGTGGTCATAATGGATAAGCCAAAGGGCCGGTCCGCAGCGATCATATCGTAATTGTTTGAACGTATGCTACCGTAGAATAAGCCGCATATCGACTACTGTGCTCGCTCTTCAGCTGTGGAAACTAATTTCAAGGTTGGTAAGTATAGGATGGGTTTAAAGCGACCATTCCCCAACTTTCCTAAGCTATCCTGATCTAAATTAAGCCGCAAACGGACTAATGTCCTCGCTCGTGACCTAAGTGTGCATATGTGAAGGTTGGCAAACCAATGGTCGGTCTACAGCGATCGTTTATCAACTCTACGAAGATATGCAAGGGTAGATTTAGCCGCAAACCCATTACTGCTGTTACTCCTTAGCCGTGTAAGCCTAGGTCAAGTTTGATTAACCATGGCTCGGTCTGCAGCGGTCGCATCTCAACTGTTGGAGACTATGATAATCTAAGTGAGGCAACATGTGCAATGCACATCAGATAAAATTTAGGTCGAATGAAACAACCAATATGTGGGGCCATAACCTACTCAAATAGGTATAGCAGGTATCATTTCTAGGCAACGGATATTTGGGTACACTCTTCCGATTATAACCTATATGGCTAGCAGTTTGGGAACGCTGAATGCAAGCGCAACGGCAGGTCAGGCTCAAAATTATTCGAAAATTGGGAAAGTTTTTGAAAACCGAATTAACCATTCCTTCGAGTATAAAATTGGAAGAAGACGTAATTTTCCACCGACTGAGAACAAGGCGGATTGAATTTTTAAAGGCACCGAAAATCAATGAGAAAAATGCTGGCTAATTAATTAGTCCTTTTTTAAGAAAGCATCATTTTCGCATGCTGCCGGAATGAAGCTCCGTCAGAAGCCTGCATCCTGAGGTAACTGAGTAATTATAGAATTTTGCTGCACAACGATTAGTTTTACAATCCTACTTAATTAACCTTTTCGAAAAGAAAACGCATTTTGCAATTGCGGTTAACGCTTTATGAGTTAGCACACTTACTGTATTAAGCAAGTTATATGAGAGGCTTTTGCTCTGAGTAACCATCAAGGGTATTGCTACCTTTACTCCTCTTTCAGTACAGTTTGCATCAACGGTGGCATTTAGTTCCAGCCTGATACTACGCCTTGCTTACCCCGGCAGTCTGGTTTCAGTTCGTGATATACAACACCGCCATGAGGACGACAAATAAGCCACTACTAACTAATCTATAATTCATGCACCATTTCCTCGGCTACTGCCCGAGCGAACGAACCACTACTACGATCCCACATCTAGGCCAAACTTCGTTGGCTCTCCGTTTATTCGCACGCTTCGCCAAACGCTCAACAACATGCAAACACATGGACGTTCTCGCACTTTCGACTTTTTGCCTTGATCTATATGTTTTGTGCTGTGATTGGAGACCTGAACTATTCAAATGCATACTTAGGCACCAAATTCATTATAAATCCTGCCACTCCTGAGTTCATTTGCGCACGGTTGGAATACACACAGATTGTAGCTCTTAACTTTTCTGCACTTTTAGGTCTTCCGGATTTCCCTAACACAAATAGGTCTCGGGAAAGGACCAGAAATCGTGGTAGGTAACCTTTCACCTACTGGCGACTGAGTGATTTATTGGGTAGGTTTAAGTTGCACTTCTCGCAAAAATACATAATGGAGGCAGCAGAAGCGCATTTGTTGCAAAACAGTTGGCCTCATAGAATTCCTTCTGGACCAATAGAAATACCACGCATGTAACAACTGAACCGCTACTCCGATGGTGCTCCTCGCTTCCGTTTACGTAGTGCACAAATTCCTTTATGAACCCCTTAACTGGAGGATGGTCAGAAACTATGAATGATTTTCGAAGCAGCTTTACCATCCTGATGCAGACTTGTCATAAAGTTCTCACACGGAGCATGGAAATCTTTCATAATATGTGTCAAAAATATCCGGAAGAAATTGGTACAAACATGTACATTTGATTTGCTAATGGTGAAGGGAGTTATTCTGTAGCAAACGTATTCGTGTAAAGCGTTGTTTAAATTTTTTTAAAGAAGACATAAGAATGCCTTTCGTCTGATGCACTTGAGATGAGACATCGAGGCATTAATAAATGACCGTTGGGCGGATTAACTTCTTTTAATTGGCTTTTTCACCAAAGGCCGCAAGCTTAAACTATTAATTGTGGTTTTTCGAAATTGTTAAAGTGAGCAAATGGCCTCCGTTTTTGTACACCCTCTAGTGGAAGAATTTTCAGTACTAATATGATCTTCTGGTTATGCAGCCGACGCGGAAGCATGCCCACGCAGGCTCTAAAGTACACAAACTACCCAAAAGACAATTTGGTGTTTGCACTTCTGAGTTCAGTAAATACTCCTTACGCCTGCACCTTCATATTGTTAGCAAATTAATTGAAACATGTGGAGAAGTTAAAAAAATCCAATAAGTAGAAACGAAGAGACAAGTCCAAGGCAACAGTTGTGAAGAATAAGAAAGGATCGCTGGAAGAAGGGCTTTATTCGCCTAACATTCCGGACTACTGCACAAACCCATCATCAGAGACAATAGCAAATACGGACAGTTCTTACACAAGGGGCTCCAGTATTTATAGCATGCAGTCGACATGCCACCGCCTACCTATGAAAATTCACGCCTCCTACCCCCCACTTGCACTTTGTGTGAGAACTATCCGATTGCCCACATCCGCGTCATTAATCGCTGCAATTTCATCAACGGTGTTGGA
This sequence comes from Spirometra erinaceieuropaei, assembly GCA_902702965.1. Classification (NCBI taxonomy): domain Eukaryota; kingdom Metazoa; phylum Platyhelminthes; class Cestoda; order Diphyllobothriidea; family Diphyllobothriidae; genus Spirometra; species Spirometra erinaceieuropaei. Next base: position 1,027,876 of record CACRXP010000066.1, read on the forward strand.
TGTTTACGTGATGATTGCTCGACCATCAGACCCACTGACCCTAGCGTTGTGAACAATGGTCGCCTGCGCGAACACCACGTGGCTAATTACTCTACCTAGGCGAAGTCTCAGCACCGAATATGGAAGGAGAAGGTCATTGCACTTGTTAATACACTGGGGCCAGTGAAGCATGACTCAATCAGATCGCGGCTCACGCAGTTGTCAACTCTAGAGAGAATTTCGGATTTTTCGAATTTGAATGTGTGGCCGGATCTCGTCAAGTAAGTCGCGACTTGAGAGCTGGCGTTATTTCTCCGCACTGCTGCCTCGTGTTTGGCATTCGCATTCGGAGCAGTTTCCGGGTTCTTCGACGAAGTTACTTTGCTTGCAACTGCACCAGATCCGATAAACCACCACAGACTTTCCCTGTCGTGGCAGTGTGTCTTTCAGTCTCATTACCTGACCGCTGATAGTTGTCTACGGTCTTTAAGTAACACCAACCAGATGTGTTGCAAGAAGGCGGTGGACAGCTTCCGAAACGTTCTTGACAAACGGAAGTGCTCGCCAAACTTTGGGGTCCGCGGGGTTTGGCAATTCGTCCCTTTTGAGAATGCACCGGCTGACAAAGTTGCGCGGGTAGTTATTGGCTTTGTACACCCGTCGAAGGTATTGTAGTTCGGCAAACTTGTCTTCCGGCTCACTGCAGTGCGTTTCGAAACTCCGATAAAGCTTCCTTACACAACTGCTTTTGTGGCTGATTGGGTGGTTGCTGCTGAAGTTCAGTACTTGCATCGTATTTGTCGCTTTACCGAACGTTTTGGCCTGTAGGCCACCACGATATTTGCGGCATACGATGATATCCAAGAAGGCCAGCTTGATGTCCCCTTCCTCCGCCACCGTAAATTCTATGTCCAAGAGAACAGCGTAGAGAGGTTCTACAAATGTCAGGAGTTGCAGACAAAGCAACTACGTCGAAGAAACCGGAAGACTGCTCCGAATGCGAATGTCGAACACGAGGCAGTAGTACGGAGAAATGACGCCAGCTCTCAAGTCGCGAATTACTCGAGGAAATCCGGCCACACGTTCAAATTCGACAAAGCCGAAATCCTCGCTAGAGTTGACAATTGTGAGAGCCGCGATCTGATTAAGTCATGCTTCACTGGCCCAAGGCTATTAACAAGTGCAAGATGATTGATTTTACAACCCTACTTAATTAATATTTCCAAAACGAAAACGCATTTCAGAATTTCCATTGAGATTTCATGAGTTAGCCTACTTACTGTATGAAAAGAACATGCGCAAAAGAAAAACAATGCGAATAGGTAAAAAAATCTCTCTTAAAAACGCTACAAAAATACTAGTAGTCAGTGTTTTAGTTTGAGTGATGGACCCAGTTAAAACCGGCCATGAAAAGCGAAAACGCATACAGACATAATGCCGTTTTACTACGGCAAAGTGTTTGGACATACTTGGAAGGTAATAACTACGGGTAAGAGGAACGAAATTTATGCATCAGCAGCCAAACGTTTGACTTAGTCCTGCTTTTGACAATTAGTGCATTTTTATGACACACTGCAAGAAATAAAGAAAATGACAGGACCGGAAGCGTGCGCTGCCGGACAAAGTTGAACAGCAAACCTTGAGCTTTGAAACACCGTTTGCTACCGTCAAACTGGAAGCAGCACAAAAAGAATAATTGATCATTTACATGGACTAGAAGTGTGTTGTTCAAAGGCCGGCGGTGGATTTCTCCGCTTGAGGACTTCAAGTCATATTTATGCACAATATACAAAGAACTAGAGGATTTCAGACCCCTACAGACCTGCCTCTTCCATTCCTTGGAACCTATCGGCGAAAGTAGAATGAGAAAACGGTAGGAATTTATCCAGGGAGACGCACAGTATTTATAAGACCTGGATGCTGAATGGTAGCCTGCTTTCTTCATCACCCACAGCTTGGATATGTAAGCATTTCCCATGAACAGCCGTGGGTAATGTGGCTATTGTATGATCGACGATGGCTGAGTCACTGTCGCTGATGTCGCTTCTTATCACAATTGTGAACTGATGATCATCCTTTGCTGCGCCATCCTCAACGGTTTACATCTATTTCTTCCGTTGTATTTTGATCTTCAATAGCAATGATTTCCGGCGAAACTTACCTCAAGCATTGGAATATTTTTATCCGATGACGCCTTATTTCGTTAAAAACAAATTAGCGCGGAATTTAGGATTCCGGACGGTCGATTTAGATTAACAAATCTGTTGAGAAGTCCTGCAAAGTATACTGTAAAAGGTGTCAACAAACTGCTACTAAACATCGGTGTTTCAGTAGAAATATTGGCCATCACTGACGCAAGTAAAGCCCTCTTGTTAATATCCTTGCGAAAACTAAAGTTCCCGTTAGGTATCGAGAAGAATGTCTATAGCTGTCTGAATACTAAGTTAATAAATTAACTTCATAGCGAACGCATCCATTGCACTTCAATTACGATCGGTTTCTGGCTGAGCACAATTACCGAAATCTCTCCAGTTCAACGGCATAAAACTAAATTTATGCTGAACACTTAGTCTTAAATCCCTGGTCAACTGAAACCGTTGATTACTGCTGCAATGCATAAGGCAGGTTGAATATTATAATAAACCCTCAGACTGAAGATTGCGCTTTATAGGAATTAAACTCTGTCGAAAGATTATGCGATTATGTGAAAATGTGTGCACTGAGAAAGATTGACTGAATAAATTCCGCCTCATATAGGGGGCATAGACAATCAGTTTCGGCACTGACGCCCGTAAGTAGGAGTTTGTTATTTAAACGTGAATTATGTTTAACCTTGTCTAACTTAATATAATTAATATGTCAGGGAACAAGTTGGACGACTTAGTTACGCGAATATTTGCCAAAGCCGTGGCGTATGAAAGGTGATGCTTGAGTGGTAGGAAAAAAATTAGTTTACACCTTCGCGAGAACGCCAAAACTCTTTGATCTCTTGGAGTCTTAAAAACTGAGATGAAATTTTAGACGATGTTCCCGAAAAATTGGACCGGAGTGGTTTTGAACAATGAGAGCAAAGAGGAAAATTCCAGAATACATTGTAGAAAAATGAGACGCGAATACTGCAACAAGACGTGCTTTTTTATTCTGCCATGCCCGATTTTCATTATTTTTCACTTTGTGGGTTCCAGTTTACCAATCGTATCGACATGCAAATTATTCTCATATACGTGACTATCCTGAGTTCATACCAGCAGTTATGTTAAGGGCCATGTGTCGACTGGTCGAAGGTATTCGAGGTGACGTTCAGTTATGAAACCCCCCGCGTGATGACTCTTTTGGTAGTCGGCCAATTTTGCTTCTTTTTCATCCTCGCAATCTACCTTGTCCAACTTGTCGAATTTTTATGGTCTAACATTATCGACTGTATCTGCGATACATCGTCGTTCAAATTGTTCCTTATGACAGTGCCTATTACAATATCTGGTATTCTTATCCAGATGTCTGCCTTTCTGAATTCTTTCTCGTCTGACAATATCGACTGTATCTTTAATACGCCGTCCAATCTGTTCATTATAACAATGGCGGTTACTTCACCTGGCCTAGCTATCTAGGTGTCGTTGTTCACTCAGGGTTCTTTTGACTTTTACACGCGTGCTTTTGCCAGGAATCCTTGACTTTTGATCACTTGTTCAGGTACTGTTAAGTACAATTCACCGGTGTTCATTTAAAGAGTTCGATACTGTCTGTATAAGCGCGCCCTTCCACTCTCACCCCGTCATTGACATGACTTATCCCTCGGCCCCTCCTGCCACCTCATATTCCCACGATACGTCTGTGTTTTAAGACGAACCTTAATAAATTTCACTAACTGCTGACATGTTTAAGTAGACCCCGTTCCCACATAAATGTACTTGTCTGACCAGAAATTGTCGAAAACTGACTATATTACCTAACAGGCCTTTCGAATAAGAGCAAGGGTATTTTCGTAATTATGAAATTTTCTTTAATGTCTACAGCTAGGAATGCAGCATCAAGTAACTGAAAAGATACGGGTTTTGCGTAAATATCCGTCGGAAGTGTGACGTTTGCAAATCTTCCGGTAATGATTTGTTGAAGAAAAATATTGACTTCTACCTTTTTGACAATCTTAACAAGTTTTTCACTATTGAGATTCTTGCAATTACCGAGCAGTACAGCCAAGAATCCTAGAAAGCTACTAAAAGTATAGGAAAGTTGAGGCGGATAAGTACGAACGAGCAAAACTTACGGAGCTGCGTCAAGTCTAATTTGCATTGTTTTCAATTTACTCCCTATCAATGGGCAGTTGCGCCGGCTCGAACATCCATTTTATCCGAGAACTCTAATCTACTAGGATAACTATTCTGCTGCACGTGATTTTAATAAGTTCATACTATTAATCATGTTTCTGCCTGCTTTTTCATCAGCATCCTGAATTCATCCTGAAGGCATCCAACATCCAGTAACGGGCGCGTGCATTGAGCCAAAACAAACTCATTAACAAAAATTCTAAACGGTGTTTTCATTTTGAAAAGAAAAATTAAGTAGTCTTGAAAGATTAATGAAGTTGCGGCAGAACTCTAAAATAATTTAATTGTATTATGATGCAGGCACTTGAACGGGCTTCTGTTTGGTAGGATGCAAAGATTGCACACGGAAAAATGACTACCTATGTAACGTGAATCTGTCTCATCGATGTCAGTTGCCATAAATATATATATTCAGTATATTGCACAGGAATAATGCACAGAAATATTCGTTTCTTATTTATTTAATAGCAAATTACGTCAACCTTGAATTTTAAATTTAAAGGAAAAAAACTTTTTTCAATTTTGCAATGACTTTAAGCCAAACTGACGCCAAACCTGAATTCAGGCCTTGAAGTATAATCCATATGTTTTTCTTTTAAGGAAAAGTAAACATTTTTATGCGCTGTTAAAAAGGCATAATTTTAGGTTTATAAAACTTTTAAGGGGTTCTAACCATATTGTCTAATTAACAGACAACGTTACCGGGTGCCAAAATACAATGCTCAATAAATGAACAAACCACAGACTAAAAATTCTAAAATTAGAAACGTTTTTAAAACCAGAAGATACTCTTTTTTAAGCATAAACTTTGAACAATACTTGATCTTTTAGCAAATGGGCAAAAAATTAATATTTCTGCGCATGTTTTCTATAGAAAATTTTTGAGTTTATAGGAGCATCGAAAGTCGGTAATGAAGAATCATGGTACACAAGTACTCATATTTAACAGATTGTGGCCTCCGGAAGCGGCTGGAAATAAGTTCTGTACAAAGCCACCATCCCCACACGACTGAAATATCTCGGGATTAGGCCTCATGGCAATTATGAATATATACCTTGTTAAGTAGTTTTTGCGCTTGACGTTTTCTGAGACAGCACATCCACTGTATGCCTAATTGCAGTAATGACACTGAAAATGCTTAGGTCCATACTATGCTGCTGCAACTGTTAGATACATTCTCCCAACCGTTTAAAATGCCAATAATACTTGTTCAGACACCAGAAATTACTTTTTAACTTTCATTTCCTTCAGCGTGGGATGGCTTCTTTTGTGTAGAAACGTTACAACTTCACTCATTTCACGGTCTAACGAACTGTTAATGCAGTTGTCGAACACTCTCGGACAGACCGCAGTCTCTAGTGTCTCATTTGCTTTCCTAAGGCAATCTCAACTCCTCCTAGGCTACCCTCTTACGGCATCTGCATACCAGAAACCCAATTATTTGACGTTTATACAAAATCATTCCGGATTCGACTAAGAACTTTGAGCAACATTGTCTGACATGCAGATTCGAGGGACTTGGACAAAATCGACTCGCCGGCATGTTTACTGTCTGCTAGGATAATAATTGCATGGCAGTAGATATGGACGGCTGGATTTAATTTTGACTTTTCCTTACTTTTCCCTTATTTCAAAACGTTTTATACTACGTATAGTAGGCATTATCTACAATGAATGTTATCTGTCCCTATTATCATACTGAAGACTTCTTGTATCTTTCTTAGCGGGTTAATGCCTGTTTCAGACACAGAGTCACTTTGCAAAAGACTACGAAGACATATGAATGTCGAAAAAAAAGATTATCCTGAGCGCTGACGTCGCAGTGGTTTTAATTGTTTTATAGTTATTATAATGCACCTAAGGCGGGCTAAGTGGTCATTAATTTCACTTATGGTCCAAAGTTCTTGGTCACTTGGGGAGCGTAACAGAACTTTCCTTCTCCATTCTAGGCAGTAGAGATGAGTAAAAGTTGTCTAAAGCGCTAATAGTTCTCCTATTTAATTGATGCGCTTTGTTCAGGTCGTAAGCTGCCTATACACTAAAAAACCTCAACCACATGATAATTCTCTAATTATATATTAAATATTCCCGAAAGTGAACCCACCAACTACCACTAACGCTGAATTCTGACTGAAAGCTTCAGTGGCGTTGTTTGCGCACTTTATTATGTAAAACGTTAGCTTCTGATAAAACATCTGTTAGTGCTCAATGATTCTTAGGTATTTAAAATTTGTTCCGAGATACAGAAGACTGCGCCAAACAAGGGAATCCATACCCCTATCAAAGCTGCAATAGTTCAGTGTTGAAAATGGAAAGAAAATAATTCCTTGATATCCAAATGCTATTTTAAGAATTAAATTCGATGAAGGCTACATATTTAGACCTCAATTTGAAAGTTAGAGATCAGACAGTCGGTGATTCCTTGCTAATCGGACACATGCGCCTGATTCGTTTGCCTAGAAGACTGCGGTCGCCTAAAACTTAAATTTCCCTGGAAGGCGCCAAAACTAACCCAAGTATTGAGCTCTAAAACAATCACTATATCAGCTATAAACGCTACACCGACCTGTCGAGACACATTTCAATGAATCCGAAGAAAAAGTTGTTGAATCACACTCTCTTCGGTCTGTGCTTAGAGCAATCGGTTACGCGCGCAACTTCGTCGGGCGGAGCATGCGCAAAAGAGACACGAGATAAAACTAAAACAGGTTTCAAAATTAGGTGAGCAGTCTCGTGCATGAAAAGCGTCTTGAAAACCACTAGACGCATTCTCACGGTGCCCGGAGAAGGCAAGAACTGACAATTGCGCGAAGCGTGAGCTGCTTGAGTCGAAGTTCTCCAGTCGCAGACAATTAACAAGCGTAATGACCTTCAGTCTCCATAAATCTTTACGTCAATAAGGAAAAATGGTGATGAAAGCACAAACAATAACGTCTCATGCACGGATTTTCAAACACTCATCGCATCAAGTATTACCACTTAACTATAAACGCTGGTGCTTCTAGCTACTGAAGCCATGCGACAGCCTGGCGGTCGCGTCTTACAAGTTCTGTGTCCATTGTGCCCCCATTACCTTTTCTTCCACTGTCTCTGATGATGGGTTCAGGTGAGGATCCGAAACGTCAGGCCAAACAATCCCTCGTTCCAGTGATCGCATCTTCTTCAAACTCATTTGAAAATGCCGGTTCCCGCCTATGGACTATGAGAAAGCCAATGCAGTGTGCACGCGTGCGCTAATCCTCTTCGTATGCCTCACGAGAAAAGAAGACAATAGGTCGCTTTAAAAATAAAAAAAATTATGTGCATGCATCCCTGGGCAATACTGACTGGATCGATATTATGCTTTCGCAAGACTTCCGATATTATTTTCCAGTTTTTCGAGTCTGCCTCCAACTGACCGTTTTTCTTCTCAGTTATCCATAGATAATTGATGGGTTCCACTCTACAGTGGAACTTTTGCAACCCCCAGTTATTATCTACTTAATAAATTTCCTTCCCCTAATATGCACTTTAAATTCTGATATCCTATTTTTAGCCTGTGCGTTCAAAGGTAACGTTACCCATGAATTTCATAAATCTAAGAAGCTAGAAGTGGTGTGTTTAACGGAGTGTGGACAAATTTACGCAAATTGTGTTGTTGGTCTGAAGCTGCCCAACTGCATCGACAAAAACCCGATTACAAAAGAACGACTTTCAGCATTGCAAAACTAGATGAAGGTCTGAAAATGGGGTACCAGTGGGCGGAACTACACAGAGCCTTGCTATAGAATGCTCCATCATACAATCACCGGCCTAAAATGTCTTTCAAGCATTAATGCAGTACATATTGTAAAAGCTCGTTAATCATGTGAGGGATGGTAGAGTCTCTCAGAGTGCTGCACTGGGTAGGGGACGAGAGATTTATTATCTATTTTGTATAAGATATGCAGTCGATTAGGCTCGAGAGATACTCGCAGAGAAGATGCCCCTTTCTGCTATATTGTCCCTCTTATTTGTCAAGTTGGCGTAACTATCAATGAGCCGGTGAACACTGACATGTTCATATATCTTTTTCCTGCCAGTAACTGGTAAGCTACTCCGCATATTGGAGTTGCCAGCTTAACTGACTTGCATGTATACCTCTCCGCAACCTCCTGCATAAAAGACTGCCTTAGCCGGATGTGTCAACATTTTGTTTTAAAGGATGAGATAGCACGTGCCATCGAGGTTGATAAACTGTGAACCTCAAAACCGAAGGCCACCACGATAGCATCTTCCGGCCACAGGGGGATCAAAAGTAATATGTGTACACAAAGCGGCTTTCCGAATCCAAATGAAACACTTACATGACCTGAACTGACTGTGGTTCATCGCTTAGCATCCCGAGCCTTGCGTTCAAATGAACGCACTATTCGACCACGCCTCCGGCAAGGAAATACGTTTAATAGGCCACGGGAATAAAACAACCTATTGCAAGTGAATAAGGATTAATAGAGAGAGAGAGTTAGGCGGGTAAGGGTTATGAAGATTATAGCTAAGGCCAGGTCATCGAAATAGGTACTCCCTGGAATTTAATGCAAAGCTATTTGTAGTGGTCATTATTCCTGTGTGCAACCGACTTTTAAATTTTCCCCCTACAACGAACGAAATTATAGTGGCCTGACGTGGAACGATACGTTCTTTAAACTGTCTTGCTTCAGGCAGTAAGAAGTGGCAGGCCTCACCCCGTTGCTAGGCAATTTGTCAGTCAGGACATTGCTGAAAATACAGAGTAATGATTAAAAACCTGAATTTTGTTTTTCGGTGAATCAACAAAGCCACTCGCGAGTATGCAGTCAATTACACAAAAGTCGGTATACACCCTTACAGCTGCGGCGACGAACACATATTAAGAACAAGGCAAAGGCGACAAAGCATGCAGAATTTACTGACGTCATAAATTTCGAGACCTCTCATTCAGCTGCACACGGTCATTGCATAGTTATATGACAAAGCAAACTGTTCAATGAACGATCGACCTAGAGAGATAAAACGTGATAGGTAACCTGAAACAAGGGTCTAGTATGCGGGTTCATATGGCGAGGGGGGGAGGGAGGGGGAGTGAAGTCATCCAAGTATAAGAGAACTTGTGCGGCGTGGTTTAGAGTGCAACGTGCGGGGAGCATTAAGTCATGCCGGGGAGAGGGGGGCGGGTGGGGACGAAATGAGAGGGAAATTTATGACGTCAGTAAATTCTGCATGTTTTGTCGCCTTTGCCTTGTTCAAATTTATTCCGGGAAAACATTGCTTCAATCTACTGAAAATATGCCTCCCGGCCCCTCTCATCAAGTCGCTAGATCAGGTCGTCAGAATAAGATGCAAGATCACCCGAGAAAAGACTAAATATGAATTCCTACAATCATGCAGACAGACTCGGACTTACCCTCGCCAACTAAGCAACACCCTCCAAAGAGATGGCCTGCAGCCCACACTGCAAAACCTTGATCGTCTTGCCCTCTCGAAAATGGAGGAATGCGAATACTCACTCTCAAATATGCGCTGCCAGCTAGACCAGTCACAGCATGTGATGGACTCGGTGAGTCCAATGTGTTGGTTATTGTTTACAAAATACGCTCTGAACTTGCAAGCTAAAGTAAGACAGTCGTCCCACGCTGATTTGATAAAGTCACTAAATAGACAACCCGTAGACGAATCGCTTCCATTAAATACAGATGACTACATTGTCAACATGTCGAATTATAAACTGACTTAACTGCAAGCCGAGGCCCTCTCTTTAGGACTTAAGTTTTGTGTGCCGAGAAGAAAAATAGATCCGACGGAGATTGAGGCTCACTTTGAAGACCTATATCGCCAATTATCGGAATTGACCCCGACGTCAGAGGACAATGTGAGATGGTTGAAAGCGAAATTCGTAGATATCGCCTATCAAAACAGAACTTTCCCGACTACGCAACGCTCACTGCTAACTAGACAACACATCTCGGCCCTAACTGACCTACTTAAGACCACTGAAGTTTTCATCTCAAGACCTGACAAAGGAAGCGGGGTCGTGATCCTAAGCAAGACTGATTACGTGAGAAAGATGGAAGCGTTATTGAGTGACTGCAGCAAATTTTCCTCGGAAGCCCATGAGAAAGAAGAAACAAAAGCGCTAGAAGACCTTATTGGGAAAAAGTTTAAATCGTTACTTGAAAAGCAAATAATAGACGATAACTTGGCTGCGTGTCTTAAGCCTGTAGTGTCGCATATTCCCAGACTATATGGACTGCCAAAATTGCACAAACCTGGGGCACCATTGCGACCGATTCTATCAATGGGGAATTCACCTCAACATAAACTTGCCTAATGGTTAGTGCAGCAAATCGAACCAGTCAGACGCAACCTTGCCGTTTATACTACCAAAGATACTTTCTCCTTCGTAGATGAGCTTAAGCATCAGAATCTACTGAATAAACACATGACCTCAATTGACGTGCAGAGCCTGTTTACAAACGTGCCACTGGATGAAACAATTGACATAATTTGCGAGCATGCGGGTGAAACACACCTGCCACCAGAGCAACTGCGGGAACTACTACAGATATGCACAAAGAATGTACAGTCCTTGTTCAACGGGCGGCTGTATCGACAGATCGACGGTGTAGCCATGGGCAGTCCATTGGTGCCAGTCCTAGCGGACATTTTTATGTTTAATCTAGAGCGAAAACTAGCTCGTACTTACAACGAGCCTCATTCTATAGGCGATATGTGGATGACATTTTCGCCATAGTCAAAAACCCAGGCGACGGAGAATTACTACTCAAGGTTCTGAACAAAGCAATGCAAAGAGCAAATTTACGATCGAGCATGAGAAGAATTATACACTGCCTTTCCTGGATATTCTTGTACGTAGACGGGCAGATGGCTCTATTCAGAGATCCATCTATCGTAAACCCACCCGGAAAGGACAATACATGCACTTCCTCAGTTTCGTTCCAATTCAGAGAAAACGGAACTTGGTTTTGTGCCTGTCCAATAGAGCCACCAGAATCTGCTCCTCAGATACGATCGATGACGAGCTCACTTTCCTAAAGAACGTTTTTCTTGCAAACGGGTATCCGGAGAAATTCATCGATAAATATCGCCATCCCAGACAAGAAACTCCTGGAGAAACATCTGTACCTAAATAGTCAGTTACCATCTACCTCCCCTTCAAGGGTGATAACGTGTCAAACGTGATCAAGCGATGACTTCGGTGCATTATCGAAAGGACGTATGCCGCCTCTAAATTGTTGTTCTTAAGCACCACAACCGCCATCCCAGTTAGACCAGCTAAAGACATTTTGCCTATGCACGCCACATCAAACTGTATTTATGAGTTTACATGTAGTTGCGGATGCAAGTACATTGGGCGCACGCAAAGGCAGCTGGCAGCTCGGTCAGCTGAACACATGCCGAAATGGCTGCTTAAGGCGGAAAACAAGGTACCCAGGAGCTCAATCACAAAGCACCTAGTGGACACGGGTCATAGGGTGAACCCAACGGTTGCATTCAAGGTGCTGTTTCGGGCGACGACCGGGCGTCTCTTGAGCTTTGCTGAGGGCGCTGTAATGCGGAGGAGGAAACCAGAACTCTGTGAGCAGCTGGACCATGTGATAAACCTGGCACTGCCATGGTAATTATCGACTATGGACGAAACCCTGTTCCCCTGTACGCCCTCTCATTTCGTCCCCACCCGCCCCCCTCTCCCCGGCATGACTGAATGCTCCCCGCACGTTGCACTCTAAATCACGCCGCACAAGTTCTCTTATACTTGGATGACTTCTCTCCCCCTCCCCCCCCCTCGCCATATGCACCCGCATACTAGACCCATGTTTCAGGTTACCCATTAAGTTTTATCTATCTAGGTCGATCGCTGATTGAACAGTTTGCTTTGTCATATAACTAGGCAAGGACCGTGTGCAGCTGAATGAGAGGTCTCGAAATTTATGACGTCAGTAAATTCTGCATGCTTTGCCGCCTTTGCCTTGTTCAAATTTATTCCGGGAAAACATTGCTTCAACATATTAAGAAGTCAGTTGGAAAATAAACAACCGCGGCGAATACTAAAATAGCACATACAATGTTTCTCGTCATGAAGAATTTAAGAAAGCCACCGCTGTTTTGCCGACGGGGTTGTCGATTAATTAAAATGCACAGAAGGCAATGCTAGTTCGCACACTTCGCGCGCAACCAGTTACAGTTTCAAACAAAAATCTCGGAACTGAAAATAAAGCGAGACATTGAATTTGCCAACGAACTGCGGAACGGAGAGCCATGACTCCGACAGCTCACCTTTTGAGAAGAATTTTGGTCACATCGGTGTGCGAAGTAAAGCTGAGTTTTGTTGAATGAGAAACAATCTAAGAATAGGTTTCAATCCTCCTTTTTGCCGACTGTTTGGCCTTTCGTGTCCAGAATAACTTTTCATTTTATCTGACATTGGTTCTATTTCCGCGAACGTACTAGACACCATAAGCGAATCCCCACGTTTTCTATAGTGGCAGCGGATCCCTTTCCTTCATTGCAGAATGCCTGATGGTTGCCTCTGGTTTGTGTGCAACTCAAAATCCAAGTTGTGTGAGAAGGCTTACGAGCAAGTCTTCGCGGTCGCATCGACTTCCAAACTGTTGCGTCAAGAAATCAACACGTGATATACTTAGCCCACTGACCCCTGTCCACCATTCCACTCTTGTCAAGTATTAACATCACATTGCCTATCCCAACGTTCATAGTCTTGTCGTAGGGACATTAGCTACTGTTTCGTACACCAAATTCTCTTGGGCATGGGTTATAATCCTTCTAGACATTTTCCAAGCACAGTCTGTTTCTCCAAGATTACAGCGAGAAAAGCCTTTAGTGTATTGGTAAACGAAAAAACCGTCTCACGGAACCTCCCGTTATCAAGTGGCTGAATCTGGCCAGTGATCTTAGTCAGACGTAGGCGGTGTTAGACAAAAGACAGGCGTGAGAAAAAACTCAAAGGTTGGGACCCAACAAAGTTCCGCTAGCAACCCTTGATCTAAGATAGGCGAGGACGGCGATGTTGACGCTGGTTTGTGATCATCTGTGTTCTTTGGTCAGCTGTATACTATTTTTTAATTTTTAAATCCCTCATTCGTACACCCTCAAAACCAGGTAAAGAATAACATCACTAAACTTTGGAGAAACACAGAGGCCACTTGTATAATAACATAGATAGCTAGGGCCGAGTACTAAATAACAGTTAAATTTTGAATCTAGCACGGACATTTACACACAGTTTTTCGTCTCTTGGTATGCGTCTTTATGGCCTCTAGGTTGAGGGTGGGGTATGTGACCCCTTGAGTGGTTTAGCAAACATTTTCCTTTTTATATTTTCTTGGTGGGCGTAGTATTGCCTCAAGGCACAACGGGACAACTGCGTTCTGTAGCGTGAGCGCTGAACGCCTCTCTACCATTTTATATACTCGATGGCAAGCGACAGTGCAACGAGTTCCTGGTTCAGTACATTAAACTTCTAATGTACAGGTTGAGGGATCGAGTTCCAGGGTTGGCGCACTTTGGAGTTAAGTTCAACTAAATGATGATGGCTGACGAGTCAGAGGTGGCTAATCCAGTCTGCGGCCAATCCGCGTAATATTCATTAAGTGTCGACAGACAGTTAGTAGTATACTGTATGGTAAAGTGATACCATACTACCAGCACAGGTACTAACCCAAAAACATCACAGTCGGCAATTAATAAATATTACACGGTTACTCGCCTTTGTCGATGGAATTCAGCCTAAATATTCATGCATAACATTGTCGGTCTGAGCCTATAGACCTTGAATAAACTGATCTACTCCAAGTTCGTTGATAATTCCTGAGGAAATTAAAAAGCGACAATTTCTTAATTGGAGTATCGACTAGAAAACAGATGGCGAATACTGGTGAACCAACTGATTAGTCCAACCTCTCGCAGCTTTGTCATGTAGTGGCCGAATATCGGCGAAGAACGCGTGTATGGTTTTTCGGTTAATACCTGTGCTGTTAGTATTGCATCACCTTACCTTAACATTGTGTTATTCCTAGGGCCGAAGTTGTCAGGCGTGGGTTATAGTCTAGATTTGCAGTTGAAGCTGAGTTAAGAGTTTGAATTAAGGTCAATTGTTTGGGCTAGAACTTTCGAGTTAGGGTTAGGGACTTAAGGCGCAGGGTTAAGGCTAAAGTCGCGATCGAGTTTTCCCTAGATACTTACGGGGTAAGATTTAGGGTTGCTCATTACAGTCGTGGTCATGCTTGGCGTTAGAGCCAGAATTAACTACGCATTTTCCGGTGGTTTTAATACCATTTCATATAGTCATGGTCCTTTAAACACATCAGTTGGTCAAATTTTGCAATTGCAAATTTTTTTGAAATTAAGCATCCACAATCTAAAAAATGGCAAAAGACGTCCACCGTTCGTATTACGGTATATCATCGTCCTGTTGGCTTTTGAGCCCAAGCAATAGCTCCGTAGGCAGTCGCGCAGCGTTAAGTAATATATGCAGAGAGAAACAACCAAAATACAACATGATACTGCAAATGCTGCAAAAAATTGAATAAAGGGCATCTGAGCTCCAAATTCTCCCTCTGTCCACCGCTCTAAACCGGTATCCAAAATATCCCTTTCAAAAAGTTCAGTTCTGACTGTTATAAGTTCACGCGGCTGCAACTACCGGCCAGAACGTGAAAACGCCAAAAAGCCTTTGTCGCGGAGGGCTGTTAGAGGCACAAATTAAGTGCGAAATCCAGCATGCATTTGGAAGATGTACTTTCTAACAGTTTGTCTAAAGGATCACGCGCGCTTTGCGCCAAAACTCAGAAACCGTTCGTTAAACCGCAAAAAAACTAAATGACTCGAAAGCATTACTGAATGTAACACCCTAATAGACGTCTTTTTAGATAGCAAATCTTGAAAAGTTTAGCACAGATATGGCAAAATCAAAAAATACAACCGAAGGAAGTAAAGTGGTTTGCAAATGCAAAAAATGTGCAAGATCTCCTATAACGGGACGATTAACCGAGCTGACAAATAGACATCGAAGATGTAAAAATGTGCATTAGAGGTTGTGAAAAATGAAATATTATAAGAACCCCTACAGAAAAGAGGTGAGGTTGCTGATTTTAGTGATTAATTGCAAAGCTAACGTCAGTGAAGTCATCATGTTTTTCAGCGCACCAGTGAACCATCTTCATCAAAATTTTATCTTGGTAATTTTTGGTTATTATAGAAGGATTTTGGGCTTGATAGTCCGTTTAGGTGCGAGTTCATTCGCCGTGTAATCCATCCGCGCCCATCCGAGCACATGATGGACGTCATCGCTTACAACGGCCGTTCAACCAGAGTAGAATTGTTATGCTCTCACTACGCAACTTTGCTTCAAGGAGTGAGGAATGAACAGTTGCGTAGACAATACAATAGGCGTGCTACCCCATGAAATGTCAGAAGTTAGCGCAAGAAACTCCCTATAACGCAAAATCCGCCCAACCTGAGTTTTGGAAAGTATAACGGTAGTAAACAAAAGTAGTGTTCCTGAAAAAAGAAAGGCGCAGTTGGGCATGTAAGGTAATATTTACTAACGTCAACATAATTACGTTTTATTAAAAACTAAAATTCTGGACAATGGCTTCATTAGGAATCGCTTAATAGGGCTAACTACAAGGCGCATAATGAGGGGGGAGGTATGAAATTGGCAACATAATAAAACATAAGAAGTACAAACGATCAGTACTTGGTTGATTGTTCATTTGAATTAATCAGAGCAGAAAGTCTTTCAGACATGTAGATGGCCAGGTTATCTATAGTGGATTGTTCAATATGATTGCCTAGCACAAAGTCAGTTTTTCATGCATGCACAGTCCTTATTGGCCTCATGCCAATTTCGTTTGATAGGCGCGAAAAGATTTTCGATGGAATTGGGATGCGGACTATTGGCAAGGATGAAAAGCGACTGGAGGCCTCATGCGGAGAGGCTAGTTTTTGTCCAAAAGGTCAGATTATTGTTCAAAGCGTTATTAGATTCATACTTCTTTACAACGATGGACAGAAGCATTGTTGTGTAAAATTATGTTGTCCAGTCTGCGTCGCTGGATGTTGCTGTAATAGAAAACATCCTTCACAGTTTTGACGGATACCTCGCTGTTGATGGTGCCCGTAGTCGACCACCAGATTGGCCGCTCTCTCAATTTGCTGGTCATCCAAACCATTAACCGGCGACTGTTCTTGAAGGATGTCGTTGAAGCATTCCGTACGTTTGCGAAGTTCTTTTCGCCTATGACCATCTAGATCGACTTTATATACTTGCATAAAATTTATACCTCATCGCAGAAGTAAATACTATTCCAGGATGTGGTCTGGTAGCCAATATACCGTTTTGCAAATAAAAAGCGTACACTAATACACTTCCTACTTCAAAAAGCTTGATCATGAACGTCTGTTAGTGAAGTTCAAAGTGCTGCATCCTTTTTCTAATTATTTTCATGGGAACATCGGCAGTTGCTCCCTGTGAATGGTCTAAATTGGAACAAAATGATACTTTTTAAATGTACGACGAATAAAATCGCCGTCTTGTTTACTTGTTGCCGTTTTTGTCTATCCTGGTTATTTCTGGGCACGCTTCTATCGCTAAGTATTCGCCACAGAGTAACCTTAAAAATAATAAAAATGCTTGCTAATGGCTCAAGCGACAACCTTTCCACTGCTAATTTCCCGTATCCTTTTATAGTCGACTGTTGAAAGATATTGTCTGGATATCTTTATCGCACGGCGTGACACAGAAAAGTGGCAACATGTCGCGCGTACTCAATATATACGTATGTTTACCCCATAAGTTCTCGGCGTGGTAAAACAAACTATTTTCCTGCAAGTTGAATACTAAATTTAATCGTATGAGACGCCATAAAGTTACAAAAACGAATTTTATAAGCTGATTTTGACCATTCTTCTTGAAAACTATGCAGGTGCTCAAACCTTCTCCCACCCGATTTTCGTTGAGGCAAAATCGAATTCTCTATTTCAAGAGAAGATTTATTTCGTACTTCTTCTGTTTTAATCAATCTTCGTCTACAGCACAATGTGCATAAATTTGATGTTTTGATATACAGGCTTCAGTAGCGTAGGGAATCATTTGGAAACCAAAAAAGGTCAGATTTCGCCTAAATCTGGACGGTCTTCATTTAATTAATTGACTTTAGGTGAACACTTCTTTCATTGATGGCTTTTTGTTTCCAAATCATTTTAATGAACACAAATAACAACACCAAATGCGTGACATACTTCTCGCTCAAATTTTGACCACGATATCTCAGGAGTTTGATCAACTAATTCACATTAGGGTTCTTCTCCCATGAAATCGAAGTAACTTAGGTGCTTCGGTTGTTGACTGAGAAGTTTCCGTCAGTATAGTTGACTCAGAACACAGAAAATAAAGTATTGATCTAATATTGGAGGTCTACTTGTGCAAGCTGTCTGACTAGACAATATCAATATCCAGTCAGATAATAGTCTTTCAAGTCCAGACTTTTAGTATATCGGGATAATTTCAAAGGACTTCAAAGTTATTCTAGTGGAGAGTGTGCTGTGTGAATGCTCTCCTCAAGACTGTGTAGTATATACAACTACACTGGCAGAGCCGGTGACGAAACCATTGATTATATAAAAATTTAATTATTATCTTCAGAAGAAACTGCATGAGGAACATGAAAATGGTCGCAAATAATAACAGAGAGATCTTAACCATAGTTGGAATAGAATCAGAATTTTATCAGTTCGGACCAAATCAGTAGTGAAAACCATAGTGATTTTTGATGTTTTTCTCCTCATTTGCCAACTGATCTTTTTGTTTTACGTCACAGAAGCTAACTATCTTTCACGTAGGAATCTTGATTATGTATGCAGAGCGTTACTTTAACCAGTCTGATCTGACTTATCTTGCAAAGCTTGAGACAGCGAGTTGTGATTTGCATCTGACTTAAAACTTAATATAACCTTGTTTTCACTAGCTAGCACAAACTTTCTAAATAAGAAAACTTGACATATTCCATGAAAATTATATGTAGACATTTGTTTTCAAAATTTGTGATTATTTGAGCATATGCGAAATACCTGATATTGTTCCTTGCGCCCAGCTTGTAATAGGGATCGGAACATGCCTTCTTCCCTCTATTTTAGACGACTACAGCAAGGCAAATAATCTGCTTATACCCTCCTATAGTTTTTCTAAGAGAATGCTATTAAAGTGCTAACGAGGCGGCAGGTTCTGCAACGAAAGCCATTTTGTCGGCAAGCCGCCTTATGCTTCTTGGGTCTGCGTACAAAAACCTCCTACACATAAACTGCCTTTGTTAGCCGGCATCAAGAAGCGGTCAGCTGACGACGTATAGCGTGCATATTTTATTGCTGTTGCGTTTTTGGGTGAATAAATACTGGTGCGAAACGTAATTGCCAGCCTATGCAGTCCAAAGCTGGCTAATGCGGACATGCTATAATATATTTGGCAGTCACCTGATACTATTGTTGCATTAGTGCAGATCTTCACCTATCCGAGGCCTATTAACTTTATCGCCTCGCCTAACAATTGGCAACAAAGTATGTATTCTGTGCGTTAAGTTTTCTTAAAATGCGGTGTACATTTAAGATTTTAATGCAATCTTTTCATCTAAAGTAAATGTAGGTTGAAAAATGTTAAGACTTCCGGAACATTCGAATTCTATTTCATAGCTTCACCACTAGTATTGACAGTTACCGTACGCGGAGTCCCATGTACCTTTCCAGTCTACAAACAGAATTTTTTTGATAAAGCACTATGCGTCACGGATGCGGAGTGCTTGTGTTTACGGACCGAAACCCCGACATAATTTGTCGTTAATCGTTAAAATCTTACGTCCACGACTCAAGACACTGGAAATGAAGGGTTTTTACATTTTTCTTAGGCGTGACTAAACGGATTTCCGTCTTGGAAGTTAGGCCTCACGTTTTAATTCTAAAAGTACAGTTTTTATTGGAATCGGCCCACGTTGATGCTGTAGGGGATTTGCGAACGTGTAAACGCTTTTGTAAAGAACGCCAAAACATTTATCAGCCAAATTGTTTAATTTTTTAGTCCAATTTGCATTCATAAGCTTGGTCAGATTTAATCTAAATCACAGGACAAAACTTTACAAATATTTAAATAATGTGCTTCCTACCTTCTCATAGATCAGTTAGGAGGTCGTGTTCTCCCTCGCCGTTCCCTAAGAAGACGGTTGTTTGTCTCCTGCAAATAAACAAAGTAGGATTGCACACGATATTAAAGCTGTAAATAGCCCAGTAATACCTGAATAAAGGGAAAATAACCTATTAAAGCTATAGCAGGGTGGACTTCGTTCTGTCGAAGTAGTATGCAGTGTACACCGAGATCATTTGTCGGGCTTCCGAACGAACGGATTTAAGCATGAGAAGCCATGAAAATAAATCAACCCTAATGTTAATCGAACGGTTGAAAAACATACCCGTAAAGGAAAAAACTGTGGGGTTCATGGGATTCCTGAGGAAATTCTGGACGTTTTTCTGGCAAATTTGCCGCTCTTTTATATTTCTTGTTACATATTAAGTAAAATGAAGTGAAAGAATTCAACCTTGCAAAAACTAAAATACCATAAAAAGGCTCTATTCGTTT
The DNA here is from genome assembly GCA_902702965.1 of Spirometra erinaceieuropaei. NCBI lineage: Eukaryota > Metazoa > Platyhelminthes > Cestoda > Diphyllobothriidea > Diphyllobothriidae > Spirometra > Spirometra erinaceieuropaei. Next base: position 1,047,839 of record CACRXP010000066.1, read on the forward strand.
GTAGATAAGGTCAAAAATGGCAACTATTGGAAAGTAACAGTAAACTTTCCTTAACAAAAAATTAATTATTTTTAAAAAGTCACCTAAAGTGTACGAATAAGACATGTAAGACCATTATTTTGAAAAGGTCTAAATAGAGTAGGGGGAGATAAAGTGGGTTTCAGAGGTCGAAAGCTTTTGTGCCATACAACATTACAAATAGCATCAGAGGCATTGCTCGGCAAAGCAAATATTTCTATCAAAAATCCCCTCGGTCTCATCTTCTGGCCCTTACGTCGGATGCGTAGATGATTGGCGATAACTCCAGAAAACGCGTTCTCTGCTAGTGACCGTCTAATGAAATGCTTGTTACCTTGAAATGCAGTTTCCGTTAGGATAGTGTACTTAAGTGGAGTTACAATTTGGATCGTCCAGTGGCATAAAACCACGATGTTGTAGGCATGACATGATATGGACTGTTAAATACCCTTTGTTTCGGCCGACTGTTAAAACTGCACCTCGAAAAAAGTAACTGTTAATGCAGTATGAGTTGGTATCACGGATTTCAAACATCCCTATACATCCAAACATTCTACATGAAAAAATACAAAAATATTCTTCTACCTCTGCCTCAAAATTAAAACCGTTTGAACGAGTGTCTGCTGGTTTCACGGTAGTTTCCAACTGTAAGACCATATAGAACCGATACATTTCCATTCAAACAGCATCATAGCAGCCTGTCTATTGGTGTTGCTTATGAAGTATGCAACATTATCTACATGAATTGCAAAATGTAGAAGGTCATAGATTGTGTCTATAATAACGAAAATATATAATGTTTCTTAGACTGAAGGAAAGAATTTTTCGTACGTATTTTCCATGAGATGTATGTGAACTTATAAGAATACCGCGAAAAGGTCAAAAAATTCCTGCTATTTAAGTAGTCGGTGTGGGTTTTTCGGCGGCAGAAATTGGAGTGCTTTAAAAAGCTTATATTCTGACGTGTCAGAAATATTTAGGATTTATGCTGCGTTATAACTAATACTACGATCCAACTTAATAAAAATTTCTTAATCGAAGACATGTTTCAGAATTTCGAGTAACATTTCATGGGATCGCTCACTGAATGAAAGTAGTTCAACTTTATTTTAGCTTAGTCTTATATCACATCTATTCTCGGTGGGATACTCAAATTTTGAATTTTCTGCTACTTAATTTACTGTGTACTCTAGGAGACTAATTACTTGACAATCACAGAATCTCGGAAGATGAAACCTTGCTCATTATTGACCCGGTTAAGAAACCGATTATCAAGGCTTTGTTAATACACTTATGCTGATTAAATGATCTTGGGACACCTAAGACTACAACGAGGTTTTCCCAGCCATTCTTAAACTATTTTGTGATCTCGACAGATTTTTTCTACCAAAGAAATAAGAGAACGTTTCACTCATTGTAACTTCACTTTTAACTGCCATTCTCTCCATGACATAACTGAAAACCTCCGTCATACCCTGTGCTTACAGTCTTCTCAGACCGTGCTAAGTTGCATCGATGATGCGGCTTGCGTTATTGCAATAAAACCATTTAGAGATCATCTAAACTTACAAAGGACAGGGTCAAATCACTGATAATCTTCCTTACACAGGCAGAGGTGAGGGCCAGCTATCTCTTTCAGTCTATTGTAAGACGAAAACCGGCCCAATATATTCACCCCCATTTTCCAGAGGAGTTAGGGGCAGTAATTCTATTCTCATCGCCCCGTCTGTAAAGAATGCAAAGAATTTTGGCGCAATTCTTCCTCCCCTCCTGAATGTTATGTTGATAAAAATTCACTGATTCGAACACAGCACAGGATCTGCTTCACTCGCTTTATCTAAAGACTCGAGTCAAGTAGTAATGATGTTTAACGACCCTGGGGCACAATATCAAGATAGATTCTCAAAAAACGGGTTTGAGGCATCGTTAAGCGAGATACATCTGTCGGCTTTTTTGGTATTGTATCTTCTGCATGAATAAATGCGTTCATATTGCATCCAAAAGATACATATTTTAGAAGTCAAACTAGACTTATGTGCGCGTGGATAAAGCCTAAATTAGCGTCTACTTTAGATCTTAGCATTCAGCGGTTTATCGAAAAGTGTCGTAGTTCTATGCTTCCAATAATACGGCTCAGTTGTCGTTCGGGGAGAAGAACGCACCCATCAGATAGCGCTACGGTGTTTGGTGCACTTGCCAACCTAGGAGTTTTTCTAACAGACGAAACATGACTCAGTTTTTTTGAAAACGATTGTACGACGCTGTGTTTGAAATTTTCCACTGGCTAGAAGATGCATTACGACATACGATTTTGTCTTAAATGAAAATTCGACATTACTGCATATATTTAGCATTTCAAATTAGTAATTATAGACGTTACACGAGTTGCTCTGTTTCACCCAGTTGAATAGGGTAAGCGTGTGATCTACAAAATATCCTCATCCTAAGTTTTGACCGTTATGAACCAGCAGTGCTTATTACCAGTCCCATAGTTTTTTTGCATAATCAATGGCCGCTCGTCGCCAGAAACTGACAAGAGATTTTAGAAAATTCATGGTAATTGGTGAATTTTTAGTACAAAGTGCTCTACATAATATCAACACATATTCACCCTTGACACCTCCTGGTAATCTAGGAGAGTAGTATGTCCCAAAGATTTTTAAGTGTGTCCTCCCAGCGTTACTGGCAATGTCTGATACATATTAGATATAAGCCTCTCCTTCCTCCTAAACCATACGCAAATGGATAAGGGGTAACGTACAAACCGAGTTCATGCACTCGATTAAAACGTGGTTTCAGGTAAGGTGTTTAAAGACCTACCAGCAAGATTGAAAGGAATTTGGTTTAAAAGCATGACGGTTAAAATTAAAACAATTAGCCTAGACTTAATTTTAAATTCAACACTTTAAATTTTCGGAAGAAACAAAGTCAATCATTAAGAAACCTAGCTTTTCTGGCTATTTAGGTTAATTTTGGAGTAAATATGGCGAGCAGATACAGAGAGCGGACGCATTGGGGACGCTCTCTTCCCGTGTACTGTTGTCAGACAACCATAGGATCGTGAAAGTAAGCAAACCCTGCGCTCGATGGGTATGATAATTTTTTCTACCCACGTCTGTGTCGCTCTTGCCATGATCTTATCATGGAGATTGGTGATTGCGTCGCGGTTACTCGGGCATCTGCCTTTTTGGCATGGTCTCGCGTTTAATCACCACTCCTGCTATTCATGCCGGACTTACTAATACGCTCGAAGTGAGGAGATTTATGCGTTTGTTGACAAACTTCTGGCATGAGAATACGACATAGGCAGCTTTCGACACCTGTTGTTTTAAGCTTTCTCTTTGTGGGGAGTTTGGCATCTCCAAAATTGAAGTTATAATCGCTGCGCGTTGGGCGGACAATGGTCTGACATTTGACACAAATATCTCCCAATGCAGATATGTGTTCAGATACCCACTGCGAATGTAATCGTCCTGTTTCTTTGAAGTAGTTACTTAACCTGCCATTGCGCCAAATTTGGTAAGCGATAAGACGCATTTCTGCAAATGATTTTAATGTTGCCTTTTTTAATTTCCGAGGAACTTAATGCGCGAACTTGGAGTAAATCTTTTGAAACAGTCCTCTTCAGGCACGGCCCAAAGTTTGCTATGACTATTGGAGCTGAATTTCATCAGCTACTGCGGAATAACTGTTTAATATTCACAAACCGCCAACAAGCAGCCAATAGTGTAGAACTGGGCAGTGATTTACAGCACTTACAACACAGGTATTAGCTAAAGCCCAGACGCACGTGTTTCGCCGATCTTATGCCGCTACCTGACGCAGCTGCGAGAGGTTCGGCTCGTCAGTGGGTCCCCCAGCTTTCGCCGTGGGTTTTCTAATGTATGAACTCCAGTTTTAACTTGCCTTGTTTAATTTCCGAAGAAATTAATGCTCGAACTTGGAGTAATTCTTTCGAAACGGGCCTTTTCAGGCACGGTCCAAAGTTTCTTTTCTTAATTTCTTATACCTTATAATTTGATGTTAAATGGGTGCCTAAACCCGTGTGAAATTTTATACCCAAATTTTAGAAGTAGACGGAGGACTGATCCAGGTCTTAGCAGTCTACTTCTTTGCCTCAGATAATAAAAGTAGTCGGGTAGCCGTTCATTTACAAGAGCCCATTACGTTTGTGCAGCAAGGGCTTTCCGCCGTACATACTCGTTTGATGACCTCGGAATGTTTCTTATCTAGCCAATTATGCTTTCTTTTATGAGCTAAAAACGAATATTTGGGATACGTTTCCCGGAGGTCTTTCAAGCTGGTGTACTGTGAACCTTGTCTTTTCAAACCATGACGCGAGTTCTACGATGCTTCCTTACATATGCAATACTGGCCGGATGAGGAGGCACTGATTGACACGGAACATAATCCAGAATGAATTCTTGCGTGTCACAATGTTTTCTCCCAAGTTAGCGCGTCCTTACCTGTTGGATGAAAGCTTTCTACCTAGATGGCATAATTTTTTTAACCACTTGTGTCCTGCTTTAGGTTTGCTATAATTTAATCACAGGATGGGTCAACATGTGTCTTTTATTCATTTTATGAAAAACCTGTTTTTTAAATTTTATATTCGATAGAGTGAGGTAATTAATCTAATAGAAAGTTAAAAATTAAGGATCCTGAGGGAATTTTATAATTATCCGAATAGTCGACCGTCGTTAGGTCTGTTTTTCATGTTCTCTAAGTATACGATTCCGAGAATACTTGTGACGGTCTTTAATTAGCGCGGTGTCTACTTTGCTGGGGCGCGAAACCTTGCAACTTTTATATAGCCAATTGTTTAAACAGGTACAAATATATTTTGCACCTAAAATATCCAATCACTTATGGGTTTTTAAATGAAGGACGATTTCTCGTTTAAAGAAAAAACACTCAAAGAAAATGTAGTTGCCTACAAAGTAGGGAAAAGTTGGCTTCTGCTCGTCTTTCCACAAATGTAAATGACAATTTTGAACTGCTTATTTGCAAGGCCTTTTGGACGCAAATTTATCTAAAAGTCACTACGTCGCCCTGTGTGAACCAACCCCCAGAACTTAGTTTCGTAGCCTTTCTTTTTCAGTGACAAATATATTAACTAGTAGGAATGAATAATGCCGGCACGTTGGCGAAAACCGTGAGTAATTGGTTTCGCGACATTGTCCGCTAATTGGAAAACAAGCCCTTGTCTCCGAAACGCCAGTTTCCCCCAGAGGAAGCTGCTGTTTCCAATTCGTTTTGTGTCGTGCTTTAATAGATGATCCTTTTTTCTGAAACCTTGCAGCAAAATGAAGATGTCTATTATGAGTAGGACAAGGAGAGAATATGTAAATGTATATGAATATTTATTAACCAAAAGGTTTCCAAGTTTTAACAGAATTCTACGTTACTTTGCATTCGCCAGTTTCCTATGCTTATAGCCGTCATAGGCTAAGTTTGCGCATATCTATGTGTCTTTTAATGAAAAAATCTGTAAAAACCTGACTGCTTTATTAAACGCTATTCTTAAATAACCAGGCATATAATTCATTTGAAACATTCGGGCCTGCAAATGTACTTGATTTCATATGCTAAAACCACACTAATAAAACTTACACACAATCCATTGTTCAGATGTTTCTACATTTCTCTTACCGGAAAATGCCCCTTATCATGTGGCTATGTAAACTTGTAAGCACACAGAAGGATACCGTTGTATGGCCTAGTTTCCATTAAGGTCTAACTGAGAAACGCAGCGTAAAGATTACCATCCCTTTGAGCAACACGTTATTATGTATACGGTCACTTTGTTTCACATCAAAAAAACTGAAAGGGACCAAATAGAAAGCATATATGGGGAAAATGGATCTTATATAAAGATAAAAGTGAGTTTCTTTGATTTTTATGAAATCCTTATCACAATGTTTCAGAAGAGTGAAAAAAATGACCAACAGTTTCAATTTATGTCTTAACGTTACATTGGAAAATGTCGGAGTACTCGGACATCCGTCCGCAAGGGAACTTAATGAAACGTTTTTAAGTAGGCAAATTACCAGGAATATTTGCAAACGTACCTGGGACGTTTACCTCAACGAACTTTGTTGTGAACGTTCACCTTTTCTCAACAACGAAGTTTCCTGCTTAACTGTTAGCAAGTATGACCCATACTACCATTTGAATTAGAACAAATGTCCAACAACTTACTACTTTATTAAATGGTTTCATGAAATTTCTTATTTTGAAGGTTTTAATAAATATCTAGCACAGAATCTATACTTGTCCGTAGTCGACTGAAGAGACTAAAAACCGTGAATTATTCATCGAT
>CACRXP010000066.1:1070173-1117433 GCA_902702965.1 Spirometra erinaceieuropaei
CCGGTGACGGTTTGGGTAGGGACGTCAGTACTCGTAGACCTTGACACGCTTTTGGCTAGAGACGTCGTCGGATGCAGATTTGATAAAACAGGGCACTTCAATGTGGGCTAAGCAAATTTTTATCTGAAAACAAATATATGGTCAGTTTGGTGTAGTATAAGAATATTGAACGCCGAAATATAATTAGAATAATACATTCCACGCGTTAGACACAGTTTTTTTCCAGAAATGAGGGGAAATTCTCTTCGCCTCCAAAAGTGAGTGAGTCCACGTCACATGCAAGTGGCGAAAAAGTGTGTCACAATATACGTACAAATGTTAAAATATTTTCTGTGGTACAATGATGAAATTTCCCATTTACAGGACTGGTCTCATTAAAGATATGCAGTAGTCTAAATGGGACACATACGTCAATGACCGTACCTGCAAAATGCACTTGCCATTTAAGCAATTTGTTGGGGAAACGGCCTCAAGCTGTCCTTTTATTTGTTTGCAGGACATCCGAACTCCGCTGTTAATATTTGACGGAGGTTTTGCATCACAAATGCAGAGCCGTTTTGTTTGTTGGCCTGCTTTTGTCCTGGTGTGCGTTTCCGAGCGTTAAAATTCTGTGCGGAAGCAGGAGAGTTGTAGACATCTTCTTCAGCAGAAGAAATGAACAGCTTAGATGTTAAAACCATCGGTTGGCAAAACCATCTTACAGCCTACCCGATCGGCTGACAGGTCTGGTGGGTAGCAAGAGACTCGATGCTTCCAGTCACTACGAGTACGTTCAAATGTCCCATGTTCCGCTCGGTGCTCCATGCCATGCGAAAGTGGAGCCTCTAAACCCACATTAAAACTAATTACAACATTAAGTCGGAAAGATCTCTTACTCCAGGTCGTGATGACTCAAAGAGACAGGACGCGAAATTGGTTTGATAGTCAGTAAAATAATGGTATTTGGCTGGGGTTTCAGATGCTCAAATGAACGCATACCCAGGGACAGATAAGGGCAAAGGAAGCACACGGAGTGCAGTATTTAAGAGATGTGGATTTGCACACAATCACATACAGTGGGTAACCTACATGATGATGCATGTCCACGTTGACAAAAATCATTATTCAGCCGTAAACCGGGCTACGCGCAGCCAGTTTGAAATAATAACTGAGCTGCCATAGCATTGACCCGTGAAATTTCTCACAAGAATTAAAACTTTGTCATCTCCGACTACCCAGCAGACGCATATATCTTACCTACTATGGCCTAAGTAAAGCATTCGCTGCTCCACGTTTGCGATTTATGGTCAAAGAATAATTTCTGCCCATTAGATTTTGGAGCCTGAGGATGTTGACTGTAAGGCTTGTATGCACGAAGCAAGGCAGTGCATGATCACACACAGAGTAGCAAACGGACTTTTAATAGAAACTCTCTTCAGCCCCCGTACTTGGGCTCAATGGAATTACCGCTGTCTAGGAGGTTATTTTAGTGAGAAGAACAAGAATTTTAATTTTCCTACCTTAAAAGCCGTTTAGATTGGTACTCAACTGACCTGGCTGCCAACTGCCTTTGCGTTAACCCAATGTGCTTGCATTTACACGTACATTTGAATCCGTAAGGTGACGTGTGTCGGCAGGGCATCCTTTGGCTGTGGCATTGGGATAGATTTAGTTGGATTGATGAATTGTTATTTCGGCGGCTATCTCAATCGTCGCTTAATGATATTTGAAATATTACTGACATTAACGCTTTCGGATATTACAAAGGGCTTATTCGGTAATGATTGTTTTATCATTTTGGCCGTAAGATGTTTCTGTACGTCCGGATGAAAGGTACTGTATATTTACATTTAAGCAATGCTCTTTTGAGACAACCGATTCCTGCACCCAGGGTCTCAACGGGGCAGATGTTTCTCGCTCTTCGCAAAAGAGTTTAAACCAGATATCGCTTCCGTTGTATCAGCCGTAAGCTCAGGAAATGTGGATACTGGTCTCTCCATTTATCCTTGTGGAAAACTGATCGCCTTATTTAACCGTTTTCCTGTATAGTAATAAGGACGTTCAGGAAAGATAGCTTGTTGCACTGCCCCTATTCCATCGTGAATCCCGTCTTCGCATAGCGATAGTTTACGTCAAAAAGAGGGTTTTCGGCTTTCTCTTTGTTATCAACGTTAGCAAAAGCATCATCCATATAACTTCTGTATAATGTTTTCATGTTCAATTTAGATGAACAATTCTATTCTAAGTGACTAATAAAAAATTCGGCAAAGGTTAGACCAAGTGGATCTCTCATTGCCACTCCGTCAATTTGTCTGTATTGTTGTCCATTTAACAGAACTCGTACAATTTTCGTGCAAAGTGGCAACAAGTCACATGGTATTTCGGGTAAGAAAGGGGACTCAGACGCAAAGGCGCATAGGACATCGATTGTAGCGTTAAGTGATGCATTTGTAAATAGTGATATTACTTTCAAAGCCACCATGCATTTGTTAGAAGTGTCCTTATGCCAAATTTCCCCATTGAAGTAGAAACTGGGTTTTATCGCGTAAGCAAAACATCGGTGTTAGATCGGTTCTAATTCCTTGAAAAGCCACTGTGCTAGTCTGTATTGGGGTAATTTACACAGAGACAGAATCGGTCGTAGTGTTTTGTCGGTTTAATGCGCTTTTTGGCAATCCGTATAGTCGGAGAATGCATGCACCCCTCGGTTTTAGGAAAGCGCGATTTTAGAATCTAAAAGAATTTTGTACAAAAATTTGTTGGATTATTTCCCAGGCAGGAACTGCAGACAGACTTTGCCTAAGAAAGCTAAACTTGAAATTTCCGTAGCGGTATGCCGACGACGAATTGTTGTGCATAAGTTGCCTCAGTCCACTACATCCATATGGTAACCGGGTACAGTCAAACATGTAGGCTGTTGGAAAATCGATAAATTTAGTTTCAATACATGGGCGAGAGGACAGCGGAAGAAGGCGGACATTTGAACGTGGTCAGTCAGCTTTTGATCACGGTAAGCCCGGATCCTGAACGAGATATTTCAAACATATATTACATGCATAGTCGCCTTCTATGGTTTCGTACTATGGCACATGCTGAACGACAGTATGGCGTTCGAAATGATGAGTAAAGAGGAACCGTGCAATTTACCTTTGTATTTTTTGATGTAGGCTTTTTTTGCGTCAGATGTGCGTTTTTAATTCAATGTCTGGCTTTATGTGAATCATTGTTTACATATTAAGCGGGTCGCGATAAACGTGCTTCACTTAAAACGCGCCACTGATTTAGGGACATTTAAACTTGGACAGCAGTCACAATCAGGACGTCCAGGGGTTTGAAAATGGTTTCCTACTGTACTATGCTGCTGGCTAGCTTATTTCCAAAATATGGTGTCAGTTATAGGGCATGTAATAAAGAAGCAACGGAGTAATCTTATGACAACTGCGGATTTTACCTGAAGTGATGTAGAAATGTAGGAGATGTCGTGAATAATGCCTTAAAAACTCTATTTGTTGAGATCTTATAATACACAAACAGCGCATCTATTAGTTCTATTGCTTAAACCCTTCCCTACGTTTACTTGTTTTTATCTTCATTTGGTGTCATTCACGTTTCGAGGGCAAAGTGGACATACCTTTTTTTTATTCCTGCACAAATTTTGGTGAAACTATTTCAACATGAAACTGCCGCTCTATCAAAATTTAAATAGCTTGCTGTTGCGCCATCTACATCGACTTCCTTGTATTGCACTTTCAGACGCCTTAAAATAAACCTATTTTCGGATAGAGCTCATGCCGCCAATGACAGCTAAATATTTCCCTTTGATTTAAGCCGTTTTCATTGCAATGGTCTTAAACTACTGCCCTCCTGGACAGTGTCCCTTAGAGATGTGTTCAACGAGGTTCGATTCCCGTTCAAATGCCAAGCAGACGAGGTGAAATCGATAAACGAACGAGCTGTAGGCTTTGAACGTTCAAACAAGAATTTGCAAAATTCAACAAAAGACACATAAATTATAACAGATGGGGAATAATTTAGGCCACTACGATCCCCCATACGTGCTTCGTAATCTTATGAACGTTGGTGTCTGCAATACGTAAAAGGCAAGCAGCATATCGGAGAATGGGAACATTTTGAAAAGCTTACATTTTGTTGGTCACGAACGAAGCGCACCATTACGTAGGTTTTCCCATTTTCAGAAGAAGCTTAACCTCGGCACTGGTAGCCTGGCAATCAGCCTGACGTTTATATGTACACCCTACTCGTAATTATGCTTTCCAACGCAGTCTAAGATAGTCTGGGAAATGGGCGTCTTCTAGTAGACGCTTTCGTCTGCCGACCTGATATTGTGCCCCAGACTGTCCATGCCAGAAGGAATGGGCTTCCGCTAACTAAGCTCATCTTCATCTACCATCGGTACATTCGTGGCCTTGTAATCACCCGACGATCCCAAAAGAGGGCGACAGGTCTTGGAGTTTGGGTGATTGAAACTTGTGCAAATTTCGTCCAGTGGTTCTCCGTCATCCTCAGTAACTTCTGGAACACCGAAATGCGATCTGCTTGGACTTATTAAGTACTTCTTAGTTTAAGAGGCACGGATTTATCGAATGGCAATTTCATGTCCAGTGCCCACAAAAACAAAGGTGGCTTGCCTGCGTGACTGTTCTGCAGCACTTAAATTAAACTGTCGTTCAATAGAACACACTTCACCAATGCCAAACCAATATCTTGCGTTAGTTGGGTTCGTTTTCTCTCGTTGCAAACTGCCTGACGGTTTACTATTTTGAATGAAAGACCGCCCTCCAATAGAATCGAGGAGGTGGCTTCACTAGAGACACTTCAGGGGAGGATGTCATCGTTGAAATAAAGTTCATTGGCCTGTAGCCTCCGATTGTCACTCCAACTTATCATCAGAAACAGTTGCTTATAAGGGTGGTGGGGGAACTGCAGTTGTTATGGCGCCATAGGCTTAGTAGAATTGGCAGAAGTCCTTTAAATCGTGGGTGGTCATACCTAATGGCATGTGCGCCTGTCAGTCCGTGTCCTTGTAGTTAATACCTATGATAACATGACAGTTGTTGCTGTTTCTTGGCATGATAATTATCTAACCATATGACTCGCTGTCACTGAAACTGCTGGTAATCTGCACCTACCTCTGATTAGGGAAATCCGTAGCGCAGGATATGGAGCAGCCCGCGGCACAAGGGATTTTCACCTCTTGAGAGACTTTTGGCCTCTTCAGACTTGAAGACGCATCTCGACTCCGTCCAATAAGTCGCCATATGACAACCGACGTCATTCCTTCTCGCTGCTGTTTTATGTTCAAAATTCGCATCTAGAGTAATCTCACAGTTCTTCTAGCTTACTTTCTTGGGCCCCGAGTGCTTCGGATCAGGTAAAGGATTCCAGACGCTTTCTAGTTCGGCTACGGGTCTTTCGGCCTCATGACCTGGCGCTTCATGGTTGTCTTGAATTTGTGTGCTACTCCGAAAGCGCGAGGAGACACAAAAGCTGTCCAGAGACGTTGTATATATGCCGTAGCGCTCACCAAAATGCGAGGCTTACTGGGGTGGGTCTTTTATATCGCTTGTTCGGGAACAAGTTGTAGAAGCTGATAGGGCACCCATTCGATCTCAGCACCATTCAAAGATACAGTAACTCACCAACCCTGTCTTTCGCTCACTGAAATGCATCTCGACACGCTCGTATAACGAGTCTACGCAGCTGCTTTTGTGGTTGATCGGGAGTTTGCTGGAGAAACCCAGTATTTGGGGGATATTTTTCGCTCATATGTTGACTTTATATTTTAAGTTTCTTCTACCTTAGCGGCGGACGTAGGTAACAAGTGAAGCTAGCTGTCTTACGCTCCCCAGCACCCAGATCTGCGGTTGCATTTGACAATGGATTTGACCGCGAATCTGAGATTTCAGGTCAACAAACTTGTTCCAGCAATCCTATCCTCTCCGGAGACCACTTTCCTTTTCTATGGCCTTCAGATTTCGTCTTCGCAGGCAGTCTCAACATAAATGGTGTGCATGCGACTCGTATGCATTGATTTATCTCTTTTTTAAACGCCTTTTCCTAGAGTATGAGCCTGAGGGCAGTGAAACTCTGATCGGAAGCGCAGAAGAGCATTCTGACGGCGAGTTGCACGCGGTTGCGGTTCCAGTATTCAAGTACGGAGTATATTCTGCGAATGGCAATTTAGTTTAAATATTTTTCGGAGTTAAAAGAAAATTTCTATTAATTACATAGCAGCTATTTACGATAGTGATTTGGGCTGGCGCCTACATGGGTAAACTCAGGCCAATGTGTTGCCGGGCGGGAATATCGTTGAGACTCATATTCATGGAAATTTGAACTGAATGTGCCAACGGATATTGTGTTCAAAAACCTGAATCATTTTGTGTGAGCTTTAGTTCAAATTGCGCGTGTCATGACTAGTTATTTTATGTCACAATAACAAGGTAAGAATAAATTAAGTGTTTGCATGCTTTTCGTCTAGAGAAGCATTTATAGAATAAATGACGGGCCCAACTGCACAATAGAACGTTATAAGTAAAGTTCAAATACTGACTAAAACCTCAAATGTGCCAATAAATGAACCTGACCATCACGGAAAACGACTGATTATTCAACAGTGATCATCTTACTATGAATGTTAATTGCTGACAATAACTCGTAAAACGTCGGCCATAATACCTATCTTTAACATTATTTTCGGAAGAAGAAACCGTATAATCAGTTTTCTGTTCAAATTTGGCAACCGCCATTTCCTGATGGAAAATACTTAAACGCAGAATCAATGGAATCCTATCGGCAAGTTGTCGACCGTCTTTTCTTTTAAAAAACGTAAAGGTTCTGGATAATTTAGTTTCATAGGCAAACCATCAGGGCTGCTTCAATAGACTGTGGAATAACCTTTTTCAGGCAAGCGTAAAAGTTGAATTAAAAAAGTATATATTTATCTCCACCGAAGTATATAAACGGGAGTTTGCTTTATTATACCTAATGTAGGTCCAATATTGACCGTAAATAATGTCCTACTTTATATAGTATCCAGACAGGTTTTTCTATATATGCTGCAACAAAGTCTCTAATATGAATAGGGAATTCGGAAATCCTCGTTAACGAGCAGCTGTGACCACAACTAAAAACACATAGACGAAGTAAGTTTCCGTTTAAGAACCAGACAAACAAGATAAAATATATATGGAAACAAATATTTACTGCGTACGTTTCATAAATGAGTCACATAAATCCAGACACTGAATTCTAGACGCTTAACTCACGCAAAAAACGCCATTATCAAAAAAGCCAAAAGTAAATTGTACGGTTCGTCTTTACTCATCACTTTGAACGGCGTACGGTCGTTCAGCATGTGCATAGTACGAAACCATAGAAGGTGAGTATGCATGTAATATATGTTTGCAATATCTCGTTCAGGATCCGCGCTTACTGTGGTCAAAAGCTGCCTAACCACTTTCAAATGCCCACCTTCTTCCGCTGTCATCTCGTCCATGTATTAAAAGTAAATTTATCAACTTTTCAAGAGCCTAAGTGTTTGACTTAACCCCGTCACCATATGGATGTAGTGGACTGAAGAGAATTTATCGAAAGCAACTTATGTTCACTAATTCGACTTCTGCATACCGCTACGGAAATGTAAAGTTGAGCTTGCTCTGACAACGTCTGTCTGAAGTTTCCGCCTGGGAAATAAACCAACATTAGTTGTACAAAATTCTGATTGTTTCTAAAACCGCGCTATCCCTAAAACCGACTGTACGGATATCCAAAAAAACGCATTAAACGGACAAATCAGTACGAACAATTCTGCCTCTATGTAAATCACTTGACTACAGACTTGCTCAGTGGCTTTTCATGTAATTAGAACCGATCCAACACTGATGTTTTGCTTACAAGATAAAAGCTAGTTTCGCTGTCATGTGAGAAATTTGGCATCAGGACATTTCTAACAAATGCATGACGGCCTTGAAAGTGATATCACTATTTACAAATGCATCACTTAACGCGACAATCGATGTCCTATGCGCCTATGCGTCTGAAAGCCGTCTGTCACCCGAAATGCCATTTGACTTGTTACAACTTTCCACGAAAAGTGTACAATATCTGTGAAATGGACAACTAGGCTAGATCGCAGTTGGTATCCAGGAATGGGGAAGCGGACTGCAACTTAACCCTTATCCTAAGCTTAACCTTAACCTTGGTCTCAAACCTAAACATTAACTATTAACCTTATCGGCAACCCTAACCGAAAAAGTAAACGGAACCGTAGTCCTTAGACATAGCCGTAACTTAAAAACCTAACCTTAATGCCGAACCATATTCGTACGCCTAAACCCTAACCGTCCCCATAAAACCGAAGCCTAAAGGCATAACCATAACCCGAAAATCGGAACCCATTAACCGGTACCCTTATCTCAACCTCAAACATAAACAGAAGTTAAATGGGTCATATGTGATTATGGAACCCCAAAAATAGTCCCAGTAAACAAACGCCCCCCGCCACCTTTAATACGGGGCGTGGCTACCACCTGTGATCTAGCCGACAACTATACAGTCAAATTGACGGAGTGACAATGAGAAGTCCACTTGGTCTAACCTTTGCCGAATTTTTTATGAGTAACTTAGAAGAGAATTGGTCGTCTAAATTGAATATGAATACATTATATGGAAGATATATGGATGGTGCTTATGCTAGCGTTGGCAACAAAGAGAAAGCCGAAGACCCTCTTTTAGACGTAAACTATCGCTATGCGAAGACGTAATTCACAATGGAATAAGGGCAGTGAAACGAGCAATCTTTTCTGAACGCCCTCATGACTAGACAGGAAAAACGGTTCGATAAGGCGATCGGTTTTCCACAAGGATGAATAAAGAGACCAATATTTACATTTCCTGAGCTTTCGGCTGATTCAAGGAAACAAGATCTGGTCAGCACTCTTTCCCAAAAATAGCGAGAAACATCTGCTTCATTGAGATCCTGGATGCAGGAATCGGTTACCTGAAAACAGCCCTGCTTATATGCGGATAATCCAATACGTTTCATTCAGAAGTTCAGTAACATATTACAGCCGAAAAAGCCCGTCGTAATATCTAGACGCTTTAAGGTCAATAATATTTCAAATATCATTAAGCGACGATCGAGATATGCCACTAAAATAACAAGCAACAGAGCCGAATTCATATTCAGAAATCCTACTAGATTTATCCCAATTGCACGGGCAAAGGAACCCTTGTCACTATACGTCACCTAGATTTGTTCTTACGGATTCAAATGCACTTGTACTTGCAAGTACTTTGGGCGAATGCAAAGGCAATCGCCATCCAGGTCAGTTCAGTACCTATCTTAATGGCTTCTAAAGCAGCAAAATAAATTGTTTTGTTCTCCTAACTCAAAGCAACTCACAGACAGCGGTAACTTCATTGATACCATGTCATCCTCACAATTAGTACTTTGGATACAAAGAATTAAGAGATTATGCAATTTTGAGAAAGCTTGCATAAGGCGGGATAGAACGGACCTATGCAAACAGTTAGATCACCTGGTCAAACTCAACACGCCTTTGATAAACCTCAGCCCTTGATTTGTACACTCCCTCTGCATGTTAACTTCCTCATTTTCTTTCATAAATGATGCTTTTTAGGTACGATTTTATTGATTAGTCTGTCCGCCTTTAACGATGATCTTGCTGTTTTGCAGTGATTTTCTCTGTAGATGTTCAATTCTCCGTATCTTTTTCCTTCGTTATCTCTGTTATGCAGCGAAGAGTTACAGCTGATAAGGCATTGCGAGATTTGTTCGTTCCAATAAATTCTGCTGTGTATGTTTGCCTAAACTCCTAATGTTTCTCGGTTTTTCTCAAACTTTCTATATTTCTAGTAATTTGTCTTACGTTCGCATCATCCCTCTAGTCTTTTCACTGGAGTACTGACTTATTTTTCACAGTTTTATTTTGCATGACATGCAATATTTTTGAGATTGGCTTGCTTCGTTGAGAGAAAGTCTTCAGTTTCTAGCTAATGTCAAATTGCTATGTGGGAAACTGGAATGTAAAATCTGTTTGCACTTTGTCAAGGCGTTTGGGCAGTAAATTGGATTAAATATAAATATTTCCGTAATTTCCCTAGTGAGCAGTATGCCGTCTTTGGTCCCGTCTTTCTTACTTGCATGCTTAGAATGTTTTGACTAAATGAAATCATAAAATTTCGGACGCATCACACAGGGCGCAAGGCATCCCGTCTGCATAATTACAGCCCTCGACAGGCACATTTTTGCTATAATTCCTGTCTTTTTTGTTGTTTTCATCCTTTCAAAAATACTGACATGCCACCTTAGACGGACGTATTGAAAGGTAGTATGTATTTTTTTCCTTAGGAATTTAATT
Source organism: Spirometra erinaceieuropaei (assembly GCA_902702965.1). Taxonomy (NCBI): domain Eukaryota; kingdom Metazoa; phylum Platyhelminthes; class Cestoda; order Diphyllobothriidea; family Diphyllobothriidae; genus Spirometra; species Spirometra erinaceieuropaei. The sequence continues at coordinate 1,080,559 of CACRXP010000066.1, forward strand.
CGGTTACAGACACTTACAAAGGCTCCGTTAATTGACGCATTGGAGGGAAAACGGCTCCTTTGTAGCATAAACTTAAGACCGCTGTAAACAAATTCTAGAAACTTTAATCAAGTTTTCCATCATAAATTATCCACTGAACATATATTTCAAATGTGGAGCAGTGAAGGCTTTACTTAGGCCATAGTAGGTAAGATATTAGCGTCTGCTGGGTAGTCGGAGACGACAAGGTTTTGCTTCTTGTGAGAAATTTCACGGGCCAATGCTATGGCAGCTCAGTTATTATTTCAAACTGGCTGCGCGTAGCCCGGTTAACGGTTAAATAATGATTTTTGTCAACGTGGACATGCATCATCATGTAGGTTACCCACTGTATGTGATTGTGTGCAAATCCACATCTCTTAAATACTGCACTCCGTGTGCTTCCTTTGCCCTTATCTGTCCCTGGGTATGCGTTCATTTGAGCATCTGAAACCCCAGCCAAATACCATTATTTTACTGACTGTCAAACCAATTTCGCTTCCTGTCTCTTTGAATCTTCACAACCTGGAGTAGGAGATCTTTCCGATAGAATGTTGCAATTAGTTTTGATGTGGGTTTAGAGGCTCCACTTTCGCATGGCATAGAGCATCGAGCGGAACATGGGACATTTGAACGTACTCGTAGTGACTGGAAGCATCGAGTCTCTTCCTACCCACCAGACCTGTCAGCCGATCGGGTAGGCTGTAAGATGGTTTTGCCAACTGATGGTTTTAACATCTAAGCTGTTCATTTCTCCTGCTGCCGAAGATGTCTACAAGAGGGATATGAGAAGCCCATTGGCGTATGGAGCATGCTGAATTTCCCTGGATGCCATCCTTCTTTCTCAGACGCTCCTGCTTCCGCACAGAATTTTAACGCTCGGAAACGCACACCAGGACAAATGCAGGCCAACAAACAAAACGGCTCTGCATTTGTGATGCAAAACCTCCGTCAAATATTAACGGTGGAGGTCGGATGTCCTGCAAACAAATAAAAGGACAGCTTGAGGCCGTTTCTCCAACAAATTGCTTAAATGGCAAGTGCATTTTGCAGGTACGGTCATTGACGTATCTGTCCCATTTTGACTACTGCATATCTTTAATTAGACCAGTCCTGTAAATGGAAGATTTCATCGTTATACGACATACAATATTTTAACATTTGTACGTATTGTGTGACACACTTCTTCGCCGCTTGAATTTGACATGGACTCACTCACTTCTGGAGGCGAAGTGAATGTCGCCTAATTTCTGGTAAAATTGTGGCTAACGCGTGGAATGTGTGATTCTAATTATATTTCCTGCTTGTCATTCTTAAGCTACACAATACCATTTATTTGTTTTCAGATAAAAATTTGCTAAGCCCACATCGAAGAGCCCTGTTTTATCAAAACTGTGTCCGACAAAGCCTCTACCCAAAAACGTGTCGAAGTCTGCGATTACTGACCTCCCTACCTAAACCGCCCACGGAATGACGGGCAAGAATCCACCTACGGTACTCTGTGTTTCCATGCAAACAAGCGTTTTGCAGTGGACACGTCTGCGGGCCCGTTTTCTGCGGTTAGCAGGGGTCTTGTCTATCAGACTTCCTGCCCATGCGTATTATCGGTGAGCAGTAGACAGTCGAAATGTTGGAGGTTTACTTGCAGAGACTCTTTTGTCTTAACACGCGCACTCTTTAAGGAAGGATAAGGAGGCCTCATAATGGATTTTTTTCGGATATAACTGCATTTCGCGTGTGTTAGCGGGCCAAAGCATATGAGGCCAGTGTATGGTCGACATAACCTTTGTGACTGCACACTTATAGGGTGCTCTTCTGAGCCGTAAGTTTGTTCTCCGTTTGTCAAGCCATTAATGCCCGAAGACGGAAAGCCGTGTGACATGAGTGTGTTTCCAAGGCAAAAGTCAGAGTCTGGCTTAGAGTTAACGACACTAACTTCATCATTATTGGAAGGACAAGTAGCGGTTGGAAGAAAACTATCAGCAATAAACATTACCGTCAGACACCGCACACATTTGGCCACTAAACCTCTGCTGGAAACCGGCTAAAACCCTATTTGCTCTACGAATAATAAAAGGAAGCTTGTTATATTTACCGAATTATCAAAGCTACCCATCATTTCTCTCCCCATCTGAAAAGTTTTTGATAAATTTTAAATTCTCTCGGTTAAATTACAGCGTGGATCTACTGTTATGTTATGTTGAGTGAATTTTCACAAAACATAAATAGCATGCAATGAACACCAGATTATGGGACTTTCGGTGGGCTGCCCTAGTTACCATCTATCTTAGAATTGCATGAAAATGCAATATCGTGAAAATCAGGGGAGGTGCACTCGAGGATGCGTTTGATAATCCTGCCTGTCCTTCGGGTGTTAAAACGGGATAAGTTATGGAGGTTTAGCCACCAGCGCTCCCTGCTAGCCAGTAAGATCAAACGTGTGGATTCTCTCTAATTCTCCTGCCAGAACCATCCGGGACGGCGACGAGCATCGAAACATCAGACGTAATCAGGCCCTGTTAGAACAGTCTTGTTTAACTCTGGTAATCAATGAGTAAACATAACCTTACACGTCTTGGTTCAGTCCAGCTCACTTGCACGTTTTTTCAGTCAGCTAATGAGTGTGAGCATAGAGTACTTTCCCACTTCTGAAATACTTAAGTTGATAGTACTGGCTCGGTGGGTTGACAGTGTTAGCTCGGATAATGCCACACCCGTTATTTGAATAGTTCACAAATACAGTCACTAAACAAGGACACCTGCGTTTATTTCAGTCATGCCAGATATCCGAAACTCACCGGAAGGCCTTAAAGACGCCAGTAAGTTTAATTATTTACTGATCTAATCCGGCAAGAAATATTTCCTGGGGCATGAAATCATTGGGGCTGTCATTGAGACGCGGGTGCCATTAGCGAACAGCTTAACAAAACATTAAATGAACAACATATTAGATGTTGTATTGTTTTCTTTAAAGAAGGGAGAAACGGGCAGACCGGCTGGAATTTCAAAAAGTCCTGAGGAGCACTTACGTTGTTAAGACATTCAAAAAACTTATTCCATCTACATTAAACCGTCTACAATTGCACACTACCTTTTTACATCTGAATTTATACATGTATGTGGACATGTCTACGTTTTAAAAATTTTTCACACGCATACGGCAAACTACTGTAACAGGCTCGTTTGATGGTTAATTTTATGCCCCTTTGGATCCATTTGAATCTTCAGTGTTCCCTTTTCTGTCGTTTATCTGATAAGCTAAATCTTAATGAATTTGTAAGTTCGGTATGTAAGAAATTGCGGTATGTTATTTGCTTGACTTCTCAACGGAGGGTCATCAATCTCTTAAGTTTGCCCCAGTTGCCAAGTTTATTTCCGCTGTTGTAAAATTGAAACCCTGGAACAGGACCGTGGAACGAGCAGTAGAACTAGAGCTTCAGTCTCTGAGTATCGACCAATATAAGCACATGTATGAGGGATCACATCTTTTGTCCAACCTGAATGATGCATTTTCCAGGCCAGACACAACTGCTATGCGGCATATCCCGCTGCCTCTTTTACAGTCCCGCAAATGGAGTTTATGAGTCAGTGATGTCAAGTGATTTCGGGTACGTGTTCAATATCATTATTAAATCTAACGCAATGACTAAGTTACCACCATCAGGTTTCTGATAGAGAAGACAACACGCGGTTACTTCTGGTGTTTCTTCATTGACTTATTGTGGTGTACGCAATAATCTCTGGGGTTAACGGCCTTTGGAATGTCGTGAAGCGCAGGTTATGTCAACAGGGGAGTTGTTGGCAGTTTCAAAATCGTATTTGCACAATGCAGACTGTAGGGCATAATGTTTGTGCAGTCTTATACATTTCGGTCTTTTATTGCTGTCGTTTCAGCTTTATCAATGAATTCTTTCAAATGCGAGAAACTTTAAAAAAAAACTATGCGGTTCAATGCATTGAGCAATTGTCTCTCGTTGTGCTGAGCAGTTCGGCTAGTATAAATTTACGTTGTTCAATTCCACAATATTTTTAGCGGTCTGAACTTCCTCGCAGCCAATGGAAATAAACAAAATTTTATTTCGCGTTGAATAGGAATTATTTAATGCAACTTCCATTTAGCACGGTGGAATATAAAGAGACTTCTTTCACGAAAGAAGGCGAAATTTCGAGATCCAGGTGTATGCCTAAGTAAAGAAGAAGAGTCGAGCACCGAACACTTCGTTTATTATCCTGAGCTTTCACACTCGTACAGGAGTCCATCGTCAGAGGTACTGGCAGAAACAGGACACGCGGCAGTTATAAGGCACGTAGGCCCAATCATCGACCGACGTCGCACGACTGGAGGTGACTACGAAGGGCTCTGTATGCTGGCGCCAGATCGATAAATCGATTGATTGAGTTCTCATCTGAGGCCCAGACTTCAATGAATTCTCGGCCTGTTTTGCTTTCGGCGTAGGCGACTATTTTGGTGGCTGCGAAGTCAAACTCGTGACCCATTTCGTCGGTGTGGGCGGCCACTTGTGATAATGCGTCGCCTCGCCGCACAGCCAGCTTATGTTCGTGTATGCGCGATCCGAGCATGCGTCCAGTCTGTTCTGTGTAGTTACAAGGACAATTTTGACACGGAATGCGATATACCACTCCAGATTGCTCTTTAGGTTTTAGCCGGTCTTTGCTTTTCATGACCCTGCTGCGCATGTTGGCTTTGGGGCGGTGTGCAATTCCAACACCTAGCTCCGCAGCAATGCGCTCGGTCGCTTCTGAAACACCCTTGATGTATGGCAGAGAATGCCATATCGTCGTTGATGTTAGAGCTATCTGGTGGCGACCGCGTAGGCAGCGACTTATGAATGCCCTCGGAAAGCCATTCTTTCTAAATAGTATAATAACCGAGACATTTCCGGACTTTAAGCATCACTCGAATCCAAACGGCCTCTTCATTCATATGCGGATCCACGATTAAAACAAACAAACACATAAAAGGGTGGACGACAAAGAATTGCCGTACAAACCATCGAAAAAGCTTAACATTTTTAACGGACTTTAAAATAAAACGTTTAATCGAACTCTTTTTTGATATACAATGTTTTTTATCTCCAAATCCGAAAATTCCACGTAAAAATCGAATATATTTTATGACAGTAAACCTTTTACGATGGGTCCCTTAAATTTTAACTTTGCTAGCCCTTTAACCAGACGCATTTACTGAAAATTAAATGTTGGTTGCGTGTTATAAGGGCAGAATAATCCTCTCCGGGTTCTGCTTCACGTACTCAGCAGTGCTTCTGTAGAAATGGGCGAATGATATACTCAAAATTGATAATGCAGGAAAAATACGCCAAATGAACACTGAAGCTTAATTCGTCCCTTACATACAGATTTATTTGTCTGATTTTCCAAACACATCTCTTTTGCGCAGATAACCGTCAGTCGTACAAATTTAATCAGATTTTGATTGGTTTCGTAATTTAAATAGTCATTTTTCGCTCAGAAAAGGCCGTCTGCCTTATAAGTTCTCTATTTTATATCATCCGTCCCGAGAAGCTCACTAGCTGAAATAGAACTGTATGTATCGGACGCTAGTACGCAACGCTACATGTCAGCTCATTCAGGTAAAACGGCGAAGACACTTGTCAACGGACTGTCAAAATGGGTTCTGGGCACTAAAAAACATGCTCGGACTAGCCTAATAAACCTATCCTATAGAACGTATTTTCCTAGACGAAGTGACTGACGGAAGAAGATCGACACAATATATTGTATTTCACTTTATACTTTGCGTTTGATTGAACACTGGATGGTGTGAGCACTATGAAGTGTTTATTCATTCTCTGTTCTGTGAGCGTTCTTGAAAAATGAGCAATCAGATTTTTACATGATTTTGTGTTGTCCAGTATTCTATTTTGCCTGAAATGTGGACACAGCCCACCACATTCTGCGTTGAGATACGTGATTCCCCGAAAAACTAGCATCACATCCCGGGAATGTAGAGAGTAACTTCGTGTATGTCAAAACGAAATGATTTTCGCCAGTGCAATAATTACGTTTCGATTATCTATTTAAGCCATGTAAGTTGCCTTTCATCACTTACCTTACAACCAAAATGCATTTTTATGTCTAACTAACAGTCATCAGTAATCGGAAATTCTGGGTGGTAAAGACGCTAGAAATAATGCTAAAATCCAATTTTGCACTTCGTTTGTCAGATCTTGGATGATTTGAAAGTTATAGAATTCAAACATTCAAGTTTAAAAATACTACTTCCATTCGCATATACTCCGTCCTCAAATCTGAATATTGTTATAAATTAAAATTTTGAATATAGCATCAACATAAACGGGAGGATCGCAGTTTAGTATGTTAAAAAGCTAATTGTCAAAAACTCCAACTTGTTTGTAGTCGGTAGCCAACCATTCCCAGATGTCGTATTCAAATAGATTATTCACCACACATTTTTGTTGAAGCCATGGGTGACGTGTTACACCGTTTACGATTTAAAACACCGGATGTCACAAATGAACGAAAAGAGGGCAGGTAATGCGTAGGTATGAATCCTCAGTGTGTGGTGCAAAAAGGCAGGAACTAAATGTTTCTATACATATATTTATGTGCAGATAAGTTACGTTAATTATTTAAGGGCAAAATATAGAAAAACAGCAACATTGCGAGACACGAAACACTCCTTTAATCACTGCTGTCGCAGCCAGTGCTTGACCTCGTAAAATGTCTCCTGAAAAACTTTGTCAGGCCGCCTTTACTGCCGGCGCCCCTCGAAGCATGGACACCACTGCCAGCTGCGGCAGCGCCGGCTGATGAGTTCGCCGCACTCGTGTAAACTGCCTGTTCTCGTCTCGCACTGACTCCCGTACGAGGCGAGGATGGGGAAGATGTGGCCGTAGAGTAGTGCAGAGGGTGGTTAAATGCTCTACGGGGCCCCAGCTTGCTTTCATCCAGTTCACAGAGGTGGGTAATGACAGTGAGAAGGAGTTCGGGTATCATGTGACCCAGGGCTGCGGAGATCTCAAGGAATTTTGCGTTGTGCGCGTTCGCGAATTGTCGGGCATCTGGAGATTTCGGAGAAAATTTTAGACGTTAAAATACAGTTAGGTAGCGTCTTTAAGTGTTTTCCTTGTTGTCTACGAGATCCCATGTATCAGTTGTGATGTCGTCTATTGTGGCAAGACCGCAAAATCTGTTTCATCCACCGCCCACACTTCGGGCTTGGGTATGGCTGGCTGACGACGGCCAATAAGCCAGAAATGGCCATTCCAGTCTCCCTTGTCTTTGTCGGTAATACTATTCTGCCTATATATCATGCGCCGCTGTGCGGCTGCTGGTTGGGCTCGAGAGCGAGAGCCCTTAAGGCACAACGGAACGAGTGAGTTCCGTATGAACGATCGGTGAGCACCCCCTATCATTGTATATTCCCGATCGAAAACCGACAGGGCAACGGGCTCGTGGCCCTATGGGTAGAGGCGTGGACTTCTCAACCAACAGGTCACGAGTCCGAGGCTCGGGTGTTCCACACTTCGGGCTTGGGTATGGCTGGCTGACGACGGCTAATAAGCCAGAAATGGCCATTCCAGTCTCCCTTGTCTTTGTCGGTAATACTATTCTGCTTATGTATATATATAAAACGACCGGTGAGCGACCTTCTGCCAATATTTCTATACATAAATGATCGTGCCTGCCCCTAAAACGGACCATACAGTTGACGATTTGGACCAACATGGAGACCACACAAGAAAACGGTATGTATTACTAGTGATAGAGGCACCTAGAAAAAGCTAAAGATCGGGTGTGTGCCGGCACTCCTAGGGGTAGGCTAATGCCATGCAAAAGAGATACACCTGGTGCCGCCTCCGGTACTCCTGAATTTTTCATGACGCCCGGCTCCGCTTGATGTAGGAGGAAGGAATGTGGACGCGAAAATCATTTTAAGCCAATTCATGCTCGATGTACTACGATATAAGCGGTAGATATTATTGAAATCATCAGCCGACCTGACATTTTTGAGTGCATCACGATTGAAACCTAATAACGCTGATTTTTAGGTCGTGGCTCATTTGACGAGATTCAGCCATACAGTTCGCAACAGTGCGAGTTAATATCTCGCAAGAAATGATAACGTGTTAGCCGCAATTTGCGTGAATCATAAATCCTCAGCTAATAAGCGCAGTCATCCGGCCTTCGTTCATTTAATTTCACTGCATTTTATTTCGTTAGATTTTGTTATCGCAGCACAGAGGCAATGTTTGACAGTTATTTATCAAACGTAGGTTTTAACAGGAAATTCATTACTGGGAAACGCTGCTTAACGCAGTTGACTTAGTTTTACCGCAAGCCCTTATGCGGAGTGTTGAATCGCGCTCCGTAGGCATATTTCATTTCAACTAACAGAAGGACTGATCATTTTACAGAGCTGCATCCTGGGCACTGGGCTTTATCGCGGGTTGTATTTTTTAAATTATCAAGAATACACAACGATTTTTCCTCCTCATCCTTTTTATGTTTCTCTGGACAAACAATTTCTCATCGTTTATTGTAAAATTTGGCAAAGATTTTGCATGACTCGTAGGAGCGCTGTACTTAATAAGCTATTGTTTTGTAAAATTGAGAGGTTTTAAAAATGACTCATACATTAGGACTTATTTAAACCAAATTTATGACATGGGAAAAGAGTCATTAATCTTTTAAAGCAAACCATAGACTGAAATTGATGTAACAAAGCGGAAAACCAGGTTACAGGCAGGCTAAGTTTCTGAAATAGGGGTGAGACCTGTAGAGACGGGATGGAACAGTTACAGTCATTGGAAAATACATATAAGAAATGAGCGGTGGAAAAAGCAAGGGACGGAAAATAATGCCTAGAAAATTCCGTTTAAGTAAAATAATAACGGATATATTAAGATAAATACCCGCAGAAGTTCAAGGATAGAAAAAACGAATTCACACACCTTGTTAAATAACAAAGTTTATATTACGAAAAACTTAAAAGAAACCCAAACTCATTTCGAATCCTTGGATGATATTCGAAAAGCCAACGGGGAAACTGGTATTAGAGTAATTTTTCACCGTGTTTGTTGAAATACAAGCCGATGAATCAGAGAACAAAGGTGATAAATAATGTTCTAAATAAAGGTAAACATTAGTGATTGCGACCTGGAGAACCGTGTTAAGGAACCATTTTTGCGTCCACCAATGTGAAACCACATCATGCATTGTGCACAGATGACGGGTCTGCGAAGCACTGACCGCAAATGGATTGCCTGAGTCCGATATGCTAGTACCATGACAAAATATATATGCACTTTACATGGTGTGTGCCTTTACACACAATCCATTATCAACATCAGCTTAGCTGGCTAAGTGACAGAATAAAAGTGAACACGATTCAAACCATAACAAGCGAGTTTTACGCGTTACTCCTTTTAAAAATTCCCTATTTGTTGGAATATACAGAAAAAGGTCATTGATAAATGGACAGGGAAAGTTCTTGATGATTTGCCAATTCAATAGTAAAAATGTCAACTTTTCTAGAAGAAAATGGTTTAATGTATAAAATAATCAAACAATGATTTTGGTTATGCGCTTGAAAGGCATGCATATCACGGAAAGCTATGACCAAAAACGTATAACACGACATTTCCAATATTTTTAGATCGTTTGGATCACAACTGTTCTTAAAACTGCCACTCCCTATCTCTTTGTCGGAATCGGACAGTGCGACAGCGAACCTAGCAGAAATATCTCTCACGATAGACCTGGAGGTTCTGGATTAACAACATTTCTTCTAAAGCAAAACTGGACAGACGTTTCCTCCTGTGCCCTTTGGTTGTACAGGAACTCTTTTCTTTGCTACTCATACGAACTTACTATGTTCGGTCGAGACAGACGTAAGGATGACATTCTGTTTTATTTTTGAACCCGCTGTTGACCTACAGTTACATATTTTTGTAGAAAACAGTATTTGGATCAGAAGGGACTAAAAAGCCACAATCATGTCAATGTCAACTGCAAGCCCTTGCCCAGAAAAACCGTTGTGCGACTAAAAATCAAGAAAACAGGGAAGAAAAATGTGCAAACGGACGACTCGGTTCTTCCCCCAACGTCTTCCGTTAAAAAGTCCTACAACGTCGTTTTGCATTCCAGATACATAAACAAGCGTTCTGCTACCGGAGCTCGTCTTCTACGGAGGAATTTGTGATTAAAACGAAAAAAATTCCTGCGGATGATATTATTAATGCAACAAAACAGCAAAGTTAGACGTCCACTGAACTTGGACATACCTTCGGAGTTCACCTCCCGGCGCCTAACAAGATCAAACTTGTTGGCAGCTAAAATGAATCCCGCTGGTGGAATTACGTTCTCGGCCATAGATTTGCAAAGTTCCAATAGAACGCGCCGGGCAAATTCATAAGTCGTCGCGTCGTCAATGGCATAGACAACAAGAAAAGCGTCCACGTAATCTTGTATTTCGATATTCTGTGGGAATGTAAACAGCGGTTTAGGGTTCCCAGTGTGACAGATACTGAGTACTGCCGAGTAAAATATATCGTGACAATAACTGCCCTGCAAAAAGTCTGGTAAACCGAATTTAAAGTTTTGAAGTGCAAACATTTCTCCTTCTGCACTCGATCATGTGCTTTGATGACGTATTTATAAGCACTAAATTGCGCATTTGGAAATCTGCTAGATTTCATGATATTGCCTTTCTGGTCCCCTGTGTGCGATCTTATTACGGTTGTCAACTGCGCAGAGATAAGATTCACCGTTGCAGTAAATTAGCTGAGCTGTCCCAGCGTAAAAATCAACACCCCACTAGAAGTTACTCCTTTAGCACCTGCATAAGTGAGAAGGAGCAAAATGTTGGTCAGCAGGTTCGCTGACATGCTAAAATATATATGTGAAAACTTCCGGAGCAAGATGAAAGCATGGTATGCATTTCCTTATTCAAAAGCACATAGGATAATAAAGAAATTTGTGATGGGTTTTCTGCCCCAGGGGCGAAAAGGCCCGGTCTGCATATTTCGCGGGGTCAAGTATGACAAGCGATGTTTCCATAAATCAAAAATAATACTGGCTAATCGTCTTAATGATTAGGCTACACGGATAAACGCCTGACCCATAGAACACAGTGGACATTTTACGGCCTGGCTAAAATGGATAACCAAGAATCGAGTAGCCAGTCGCTAAGAAGTACGAAAATGCTCCTTTAAGGTTTGCCGTCAACAAATATGTGCACCAGCTCTGGCCTCGAAATGAAACTAGTATATCACCTCCCTGGATCAGTAAATGATACCATTACCCTCCATAGTGTATTTGTGGGTTTACTGAATATAGATAGAGTAATTAGATAAAGTTGTTTGCCTGTCTAACTGGCCACAAAAATTCTATTCACTGCTAAGTGCGCGAAATTCCTTCGCTCTTTGAAACACACTTCGTAGTTTTTCTAGTTTTCGGCACTTTAAAACGATCACATTTAAAGCGGTTTAAGGCAACTGCAATGGTTGTCGGTTAAACATATAAACAAGTGCCTTAAGTTACACAAAATACGTTTTTAACTTGACGACGACATCGGTTTGATATTGCAGTGAAAATATTAAGTTGTATCTTAGGGTTACACCCAGCCCTTTTGAAACGCATGGCATTAGATCGGTTTATATTAACCTTTTGCAGCCCTTCTGAATTAATACCAAGCATAAACGGAAGTCCTTAACTCGCACGCCATTTGCTACCTTTTTTACGATTAGTTGTACGTGGAAATTTTAGATGAAAGAAACTTTGAAACAGGCTAATTTAGTCAAATTAGGTCTTTATCAACAGGCGCCTCCAAAATAATCCCCGTTTTCCCCGGTTTAGGTCACCTTTTTCACTTATAAGTGGAGGCTTGAGCGCGACTTGACATATGTACAAGCATAAAAGGAATTTCGTACTATGTCCTTTTGTGAACATAGTAGTCGGCTTAATGGCGACAGTTGCGTCGGTGCATATATGGAAACCGGAAACTGAAGTGAGGCAAGTATAACTTTGAAGTTAATGGCTGCTAATAGGCACACAGTAAAAGTCTGACAATCAGTAAAACCAACGCTTTGCTCTTCTCCGTCAGAGAAAAAACTTGCCATCTGCTTGCTGGGCAGATGATGCGGAATGTGCAAAAGAGGTCCCATCCTGAGGTTGTTTTGTAAACATCCTCAAACTATTTTAATATGGACAATTTCTAATTCAGAACGAAAAACATTCTGAACGAATTGCAAATAACAGAAAAATTCGAATTTAGGATAAGCCGCACGTGGGACTCGGGACAGCGAGGGACCAATCAAGTTCAAAAAGCGGAGGTCATACACAATTATCATATCAGGGTTGGGCTGTTTTTACAGTTAAAGCGTCAAAAGTTCCAGTGTTACGACACAACAGCATCTGAGCCCCAAACGCCTCCATTTTAGACAGAGAAGAGTCATTTCAATGTACGTATTCAGTAATCACTGCCGTCCGCATTTACTTTACATCTCGAACCATCTTCCCATTTTAATGCGTAAAGGTTATTTATGGGAAGTCCGGTGCTTCTGAGTATAAAGTAATCATTGCAGAAAGAAACTCATATGGGTTGAGCGGAAAACTAGAAAGCATTCTGCCCTTAATTTGATCTCACGTTTTTCTGACGTCGTAAGATTTTGGTTTGCAGTTTAATAAGCTTCGGAGCAATAGGCTCTACCACTAACGATATTAATACAATTGATTAAATGTAATATGAATTTATAAGAATCTGTGACAAGAGCTCGATTTATAACCGGTTTTATTAAATTCGGGAAGCAATTTTGCTAAGGAAGATAACTGTCGCTATATATTTGTGCTTGCTAGAGGAAGAGGTAAAAAGCCGTCCTATTGGTTACTACTTAAGTGTGGTCATAGAGATTTACGATAGATATCGGAGTAAAAATACAACAATTTAATGATAGCAAAGGACAAATAATTGCACTTATCAGTATTACTAAATGGTGAAAATAGTGTCCATTTTAATTGGAGACAGTCTGGAGGACCAAACTTTTAATATTACAAAGTTTACCGAAGTTCAGCCTTCTTTTTCAATAAACATACTCCCCGTAGTAAGATGCTCCGGTCATAGACCAAACCTTTGCCTAATCTTTTCTGGCATCTTTTCTATAATTACTTAAAATGTGCTTGCCCTCATTTCCGTTAATCACTTTATAAAGGGGGACTTTAAACCAATAGATTTGTGTCTGTGTATATTTCTACTGAGGTCAGTTTACTTTTTCTTTCTCTCTTCCTCGTTGGCCTTCATTTGCATCGTCATTATTTCAGAAACAAACGGCTAAGTATAAAGACTGCACCACTTTTATGCAAACATTTGCAAGTTTCCGGGGTACGACTTTTAAAACAACGTCAATAGCATCACTCCCTTATCCAACTTACTATACTTTCTCACGTGTAAATTAAATATTGTCACACACATTATTTTCGAGATTTACTCCATTGTTTTTAACATTCCCACAATGCTTGACAAGGTGGCTTAAAAACGATGATCAATGTTATAATCAAGTTTGCGCAGTGAGCTAACGAAGACAAAGTGAAGCGTTGACTGAAAACAAATTAGTCACCTAATAGGATAACTCTGCTATCTGCGTCAACCGAGGTTTAGGAAACCTATTTACAAATGAATCAGAAAATCTTCAATAAGGGGTGCTCATTATCAGCACTTTATGTCTGTCTTATTTTAAAGTACGCCAGTTGATTACTTTAAAATATTATTTTTGCTCTTACGCTTTTGTATCTGATTTACATGGGAAAAAAATTAATTTTTAAGATCGACAAGTTCTGCTTAGTAAGTTACCGAGTTTAGATTACTCCCTTCACCCCAAAAGACATGCATGATTGAGATAACTTGGCCTGTCATAGTTATGAGCACAGTCTTGTGCCGGAATGAAAGGTAACATAGATTTACGCAAATTCTGAAAGCAATTTGACTGATACAATTATTTGTTAACATATTCTATGTGCAGACCGGCAATTTTCGCAAGAGCTTGGATAAATAAATAAAAGAAAAACTTTTGGGCGGGGAAACTTGGTCGTCCTAATTTTCTTCATTAGGTTTCATGCGTTAGGCCACATAATGCAAACAAAAGGCTAAGCAAAGACCTACGTTATGCATACATCAGGTCACCTAAGAAGAACTATCTTTCGACCCCATTTACATTTATATGAGTTAAAAAGCACGTTTAACGATCTCATTTAAAAGTATTAGGACAAACTAAGGTTTACTTGCCATCGAATCCGTTTCGTCATATAGATTGGTCTCAGCAAAGCATACATTGAATTCATTTCCTTTAAGCATTGCTCTTATTGAAAAGTTTTGCACATCTTCGTCTGTGTCGTCTCCTGCATCTGAAGTAAAAACAAAAACTGATAATAAAATCTAAATAAGAGAGTAGCAGAGCGAGACAGAAAAAATTTATGTATTAAATTGTTGCCATGGTGCTACCTCTCTAGAATTTGATGCTCTGCATAAAACGCTAAAACAATAGATAGGTCGAGCTCAATTTTCTGTCATGATCATGATTATTACCTTTAGGATTTTGTCGGACAGAACAATTATTTTGCCCATTAATGACAAACAGTCCACAGTATGTTGGCCTAACTTTCTCTTACAGATATGCCGATAAACGCGTATGCGATGTGTGGCTTAGATTCCGTCTACTACGTTCAACAATTCTGCAGGATGTTTGGGCTGGAATACGGACGATACGATCAGCGTATTGAGCTTAATACATAGCACAATGTCACGCCGGTGGAATTATTTTGTCATTTGTCATGACTTGTATGCTAATGCGTGCAGCGATTCTACTCAGCAAATAGTGTTACCAACGAAAACTCATGCCACCCTGGTATTCGTTACGATGGAAATACAAATTGTGAATATCCGCGGAGAATATTGCGTTCTCGTAACGAAAGTTGCATCAGTCATGGTATTTCTATACGACACAGAGCGCAAAGATGAGTTATCGGTCACTGGAAGGGCGGTTTAATTCCTCTGTCCCTGAAGTGGACAGAGAGGATCGCCGCAGCCTTATGAGTTGGTGCAGCAAAATAAGGTAAATGAAACGTCAGGTCTAATGTGGATAAAGTGTCGCTCTACAGGACTTCGTGTACGAACACGGCTGCACAACTCGAACCAGTGCTGTGCAAATACAGGCATTTAAGAATAATGCAGATAGTAAGCATTACGAGGCGATAGAATTAAAGGAGAAGGCTGGTCGAAAATAGAGGTATACTCGAGAATTTTCAAGTCGGCTACACCAACCCGTCGTCAGACGAAAATGAAAAGTGTGAGGGAGATAATCCTACTGGGGACCTATGGGGACATCGACAAGACAGACGCTTATGTGTGGGGGTGAAGAACGTGTTTGGATAGGTGGCGGACGTTAGGGGAGGTGCTGGGGGTTTCACACATGGTTTACTCTGTGGGGGAGGTGCTGAATCCGCGATATTCTACATGGCCGAACATGGATTAGCAGTTGGTGTCTTCGGGTGGGCGCAAGCCGGCGAACCGTGAACGTAAGCCTTCGTAGCAAGCGTCCAAGTCGACATGGCGGTTGATGCTATTGTTATTAGAGTTCCAAGCTTCTAGAAACTCTCGCGCTTGTTTGATGTTGGCACTAGCGATCACTTCGGTCCCCTCCCAGTTGACGCGGTGATGACATTCAAGGGAGTGCGCAAACACGAGAGACAAGGGGTCTCGTCGGCGGATGGCCAACTTATGTTCGTTAATGCGGGTCCCAAGTCGTCGGCCGGTATGCCCAACATAAACGCTAGAGCAGTTTGCACATGGAATGCGGTAAATGACATTTGTTTGCTGCTCCTTCGGTATAGGGTCTTTTACCCGGGATAATGTCGTGCGCAATGAAGACGCCGGTTTGTGGGCGATGGAGGTGCCGAATTGATTTAATTGTCGAGCGATCGCTTCGGAAATTCTCGGCATGTAGGGCAGGGAATAGAATTTCCGTGATACCCTGTCTCCATTAGAGTCGACGTTTTGTGGTTGTTGCTGGCGTCTGAGACAATTTTTCACAAAGCTCACCGGGTATCCGTTCAGTCGAAAAAGCGATACAAGTGGGCCAGTTCTTTTTTGAGTAAATCAGTGCTACTGCTGTAACGATAGGCCCTGTGGAAAAGGGTCCGAACACAGCTTCTTTTATGGGCTGCTGAGTGGTTACTCTGATAGCTCGGGATGATCTCAGCGTCAGAGCTTTTCCGATGAACGCTTGTTGCGATGCCCCCATCACTGAGCTTTTGTATGCTCACGCCTAGGAACGGGAGATTGCCTCCTTTTGCTTCTTCACGAGTGAATTGTAGCGCTGGGAAGGCGCCATTCAAGCTCTGGTGAAATCGCTCAACTTCGCAAATCTTAACGATGACAATTGTGTCATCTACGTATCTGAGCCACGTTTTTGGTTGGAAACTTTGTACAACATCTTGTTCTAGTCGTTGTAAGACTAGTTCTGCAAGGAGCCCCGAAATTGCCGAACCCATTGGGGTGCCCTTGACCTGTTGGTAGTATTTGCCATCGAATTGAAAATAGTTATTGGGGCAGAGCTTAAGCAATTCTACAACGTGGTGTGTTGGAAGGTCGATGGGATTGTCTCGTGGGCGTTGGGACACGCTCTCAATGGCAAGGTCATGTGGTATTAAGGAAAACAATGCGGTAACATCAAAGGATAGAATACTTTCATCAGGAATTACTTTAAGACCTTCAATCCTTTGAAGGAATGCCTGAGAATTGGTGATGCTGTGTTGTGATCCAACAGCGAGGTGCTTCAGATACCTGGAAAGCCATTTGGCTAGGTTGTAAGTGGGCGATCCGATGAGTGGCACTAGTATCCTCAATGTTGCATCTGGTTTGTGCACTTTTGGAAGGCCATATGCATGTGCGATACGAGGGTCATTGAGAGTCATGAATTTACAGTCATTTGGATTAATCAGCTTCAGTCGAGCGAGTTCATTCACCTTCTTCTTTATAACCGCGGTCTGCCTCTTCGTTGGGTCCTCAGCGAGTGGTGCGTAAGCTTCCCTGTCACTAAAGACAGTGTCTGCTTTTCGAACGTAATCAACCTTGTCCATGATTACGGTTGCGCCTCCTTTGTCACAATTCTCACAGAGACAGGCGGCGACATCCGAGCAACTGACTTTCCTTCACCGCTGTCGCGATCATGGCATCCTACCGAAAACTCTTCGCTTCAAGCTCGCTCTACCATGTTCGGCCATGTAGAATATCGCGGATTCAGCACCTCCCCCACAGAGTAAACCATGTGTGAAACCCCCAGCACCTCCCCTAACGTCCGCCACCTATCCAAACACGTTCTTCACCCCCACACATAAGCGTCTGTCTTGTCGATGTCCCCATAGGTCCCCAGTAGGATTATCTCCCTCACACTTTTCATTTTCGTCTGACGACGGGTTGGTGTAGCCGTATTGAAAATTCACGAGTATACCTCTATTTCCGTCAGTCATTTATCTCTAATGGTTACGCACGTCTCAAATGTTATTCTAATTTTTTCCGCTGGGCAGTTTGACAGGTATACTGACATCTGTAACCATAATTTCTTGAAGCATCGATACAATTACCACAATTGTACAAGCTTCTAGAGCATATGTTTGATTATCTGTGGAACTTAACAGGAGAAACTCTAAAATACTGTTCATTTTTAATGACTACCATGCGCTTCATGGTGGGCTTCGCACCTGTCCAATGCCTGCCCAATTAAATGCCCCATCTTCTTAATTCAAAATCGTTCCGTTCTTCCCATTCCACTCATTGCTCAGCGTCCTCAAATAATACTTCAATTAAAACATCTGTTCTGAAAGATAGTCTTAAATCGGATGGCATCACAGTCGGCTTCAAGAAGTTTCCCAATTAGTGACAGCGAAAATGCAAAATTACCTCTTTAAACCACATTTGATAACCCCTCAGTAGAGTTCTCTAAAATCAAACTATAACCTAACGTACAAAGCAAATGGATATTTGATTTATGACACGTATAAAAAGTGTTTTTAAGTATCCTATAGCAAAAACGATAACGCTGCCATTATCAGTAAAACCTGCTTGTCATTAGCTCACCTAACAATGCGTTCCCTGTCGCGGAGTGCTCAGATATTAAGGAGTAATCTAAATGTCACTGTATGTAGTTCTTTGGCCTTACAACCGAATAAGCATAATTATTCATGAAAATGTGACTACTAATGATTTACTGTTTTTGCGTAAAGCAGCCGAAAATGTAAGATTCAGAATTAACGGCTTAATTTTACTCTCCCTAAGTTTGCTTTTGAGAGTTATTTGCACAGCGGCAGTCGAAGAAATGATTTACAAACCCACGTTTTCATGGGAAACGTATTGTGTAACATTAAGTTGTACATATCGTCCATGTCAGTCTCGGCTTTGCTTCTGTTTGGAATCATTCCAATTGTAAATAAGTATTTCGGAAGATTCATAATAACCTCTTTTGCCCAAACTTTTAAAAACTCAGCGATCTCGGTGTCCTTTGGACAAATGACCGTGAGCGGTAGATAGCCATCTGGTGGATAGTACATGGATAAATTAAGGAATTGTGCTTAGGCAGTCAACTTCCAGTATCAACATTAGTGGACCCGATACGTTGCAGTAGGCTGGCCGGTTGACTTTACATAATCCGATTAAACTCAAGTGGCTAGAGCGAAGGCCCTACTAAAGATTTCCCCTCTGCGTAACGGGTTCGTATCTCATCGAGGTTGCCGAATGCTTCACAGGTGACTGGAAATAATTTCCAGTAATACACATTTTGTAGTGAGCCAGATGCAGAAGAGCAGAACCGTTGTTGCACTTTTCAGGGTTTTTACTCAGTTAACTTCCTTCCGCTCAACTGACGCACACGCATATATAAATTAAAACCGCTCGGCATACTCGATGTATAACTTTAAAAAATTGCTACTTTCTTACAAGCAGGTTCGCACAACAGCATCACATCGTGATATGAATTGTTGGATTTAAACTGACCATCGGAGGAAAATTAACCATTAATCAAAGCATGTTTTTAGCCATCCTCTAAAAGTTTTCTTGTTCACTAATTCTCTACGAATGCATTTATTCCCACATTCACATAAGCAGGATAAATCATCTTCATTTGACCTTAGTGTTAGGCACTTCGACATAATGTATCACTAACCAGCAGGTGTTTGACTACGTTTGATCTCAGCAGGAGTATGCCCGCTGTTGTTTCCATTTTCACTGCAAAATATTGTTACCTACTGTTTATGGTATGTTTGTATCGGATAACAGACCTTAATAAATGGACGAGACTAGTTCTTTACCCTTAAATAAATTTTCGAAACATTTGCAGAATATTTTTAACGGTGGAAATAATCTATGTGCCTGAGGGTGCTAAGTAGCTCTGGGTATTTTTGTTCCTTTTTCCTCGACAAAGTTAAGTCTCACAATAACTTGGAAAAAGCATCGGGGTGGTCTATTACATGCTTGATTTTAAAAACTCCAGTAAGTAGATCACTTGTGCATGCCGCGAATTCGTTTGAGGAATCGTAGATTTACGGGTCATTTATCAATATAGGACATTCGAATGAATAGGGTTGTTTTGTACTAATAGCAACCTTAGAAATACCCTTATGTTTGCCACTTTGGTCGTATTGTGATTTTTCTGCGTTTAAGAACCCTTCTCTTTACAAAAATCACGATAGAATGGTCGATTAGACACAAAGTACTTATAACTATAAATGAAAATACAAGTGTTATATCGCTATGTTTCGTAAATGTATGCAGTACCACCATTACCCTAAGGATCAGTCAACTAATTTTCTGAGAGTCAATTATAGTAAATAATAAGATGGGAATATTTCGGAAAACAATCCGGTCCATCCTTTATTGGGCGGCTTCAGATAGTCACAACAGCTTGTGGGGTCATGTTTGCTCATAAAATAGGTAAATTCCATTTTTCTACGCTGCATGCGATATGAATAACATGTTATTTGAGTTTTGCATTTACAAAAAGTATTTTTCTGCTTGATGCATTGAAGAATCCTTATCGTTATTCTACAAAGAAAACGAAGGAACTACCTACAACAGGCCTTTTCTTTTAGAACGAGTGCACTAGAGATGACTTCTATAACGACTAGGTACATGAGTCAGCAAAATTGCAAATACTATCGGAATCATAAATTGGAACGAAAACGGTTGGCTGCTCTACCCTCCTCAGCCTTGTGGCAAGTTTATACCGTGATGTTCGCAAGTACATTTAGCTCCTCCGAAACAAACTGGAAACATATAATTTTGTCTGCACCTCACCCATACAAATTGATATTTTGGCAATATCGGAACTGCCTCTTAAGCGGATATTGTCCTGCGGAAGAACGCTAACATCTGTTGGTTAGACAGGGGAGTGCGTATACGTCGCCGTGTCGCAAGTGATCGTGCGCTTAGTTCCCGGGTGTGTCTACTACCATGTTATAACCTTATTCTCCCCGGAAGTTAACGAAAGACAACCCGTAATATGGGGTTGAGTGCATATTTCCGAGTCCTGCTTCGTACTCGAGCAGCTATAGTTGATCGATCCCCGACGACGACTGGTCTTCGCTTGATGCAACCTAAGCGGGGGTACATCTTCCCATGTTTTGTGGATGTATCTTGTATACTCGCTGCATAGGTACTAGTGCAGGTACTGCCAGAATTGAGTGAGGTGGCCGTATAGGGTGGCGATACGCGCGCTTGTCCTGACATTATGGCAAATGAATGAAAATTTACACACTACTGAACCTAGAAAGGACTCGCCCAGAAACTTGTACCCAGAAAAACATATATATTTATCTATTTATCTACCTATATTTATCTATAATTAAAACTAGTGACCGCAATATCATTGACAAAATAGTAAAAGTTAATTCTTCTTACCAAAGTCGGAATCCTCCTTATTTAAATTTGTGAGACATTGGCAAATTGTAGTTTTTCCAACGCCTGGTGATCCGACTACCTGTACCTTGAATTCAACCAGGTCGGGATCGTCGGCAGCCAGAGCTTCCTGTGAGATTGCAGCACCTAGAGGCGACTCTGTGCACAGCGGTAGTGGAGGCAGTACCTGTGGAGTGAGAGATCGTCGGTTCGGGGAGTTAGGCGTCATTATGCTCCTTGCAAGACTGGTGGAGGAACTATGCCTTAATGCCAGTGGTTCCTTCTCTGTTGACCTTTGTCTTCGTATGGGGGGAATTTCACCTGCGAAAAAGTCGTTCGGATGGAGGCTACAATCCTGAGTATAAGCCCGCTGGTAATTGTAGGGTGGAATTCGCCTGCCCTCCTGTTGGAGGTTTCTCCCCTCCCCACCCGTGGGTGAAACGTTTGCTCCCTCGTTTGCCTTTGTCGGGGGCAGGACGGACTGACAACGCAGCTTCTTCAGCCGCTGGCGTCGGGCCTTTGTTTCGTTGATATCCAAATTGGTGACTGGTGTAGAGCACTCCGAAAGGAACTTGCTGGAGGAAGCACCGGACATGCTGCAAAAGTAGTCAAATTCGTCTAGTAGGCTGAGAGTTGGCGTCACCTCCTGAGGTGGGTTTTCAATCTCGCAGACGGTCACTGCTACGGGCAGCTGACGCAGAGGTCGATTTGAGGGACTGTGATTATATGAGGTGTGTGCGTAAGTCGGCTGGTATGAATCGTCGTGAGGGCTGTTCGCTGATCGAGGCAGCTCGTGGTTGAGAGAACGAGACTGGTGCCGAAGACTACCACGAACGTTACGATAAGGTGAGAGAGCAGCTGTCTGGGCAGTTTCGGACGCATCTGAGGGGTTGAGAAAGTTATGTCCCGAGGAAACACGTTGCCATGTTGGCGAGGGGTCGTAGTCGCGTTGCATGATAAATTGCTTCCTGCGAGGAAAACTATGTCCCGTGATACGGCTTTTGCAGGTCGGTGGAAGATCGGACTGCCTTGATGCAGCCTGCTGAGGAGTTGAATGCAAATGGTGTGTCTGGTTAAGAGCAGGAAGTCTGTCTTGAGTAAGCAGATTTTACAACGTTCTTGAAGGAGTCCAATGCTAGGATTATTTTGAAGCAAATGGAGCCTGCCCGAAAGTTAACCTGTTTGTACTGGTCTTTTCAAAGCTTGTCTAATGACTTGCTGGGTTCGGGCAGCACCTCGTCCAGAACATTCAGCCATAAAGGTCGTAAAAAGCGGCGGATTATAAGTAAAGGTTTGAGTGTGGGAGTTGTTCGAATTTAAAATGCCGTTGAGTCATTAAGTTAAAAGGAAGCAACTCAAAAATTCCTATGGGAAAGCATTTCTGACGAATGAAACAACGGCACAGAGACCAATCGGATTAACGGGAACAAAACGGACAACCAATCGCAATAAATCAGGCTTTGCTGAGAACATTTCTGCCAAAAGCAGAGGAAACATTATGGATTTCAGCTATGCTCTGGATAGTATAAAGCAAAAAATACATATGTTGAAAGAGAGGCAATGCGTTATTGCATAAAAATTGCGTATATTTGTCGTGCCGGAGATTGTAAGAACTTCAAAACACAGTTCGATTATTCTTTCCCAACAGAACGAATGCTGTGACCGGTTCTAACACTCGGAAAGAAGATACCGTTTAAAGCATTTGCTGATCATCAGCCGAAGAGTATAGAGGTTTTTAATTTTCTTTGCCTCTCCCAGAAATGGTAGTCCTATGCATTTTTAAGACAGTCATTAATATTTTGCACGAAAATCGGTTTTCAATTTTTTAATGTTCGCCTTAAAATTTTAACTGCTAAGCCTCCCTTAATTAACCAGCAGTGACTGCGGTATGTCATTTATTCCAGTCAAACCGAACATTGCGACCTTCATGCTCACCAAAATTGTGTATGAGAATTCATTTAAGACCTACGGCTTCAACGTCATACTGACGGAATAAGGTTTAGCATGTGCAAATGTCCTTTTCATATTGGGGGAAACAAAGGAAAAAATTGCCTAAATGTTAGGACAAAGCCCCAGGCACATGTACTTCTTTACTGTCTGGGTGGCGTTTTATTCTGCAATATCCGTTTTCCGAGTAGATCGCGTTTTTCATCATTTATTTTCTACCTAAATATTACGATCCACAAAATAGAAGCTACTAGTTACCGGTAAGTAAAACGTACTGCTTTCAAGAATTGGACATTAAGAGTGAACATAGGAGAGCACCCGATACTCTTCTGCAAAGTCGAATGGGTAGTTTAAAATCGTTGTTTATAAATTTGGGGAAGCCAAAATAAGCAACGCTTCTGGAAAAAAGCGCGTATCTACTTTAAGCGGATTCGACCTACACTTAAAAGGTATATGCATTAATATAAAATATAAAAAGATGGGGTTTGATATAGGCTTTGGGTTCGATGTTCAATTATAGTAGGAATTTATGCGAGTTGGCCTAATGTTTATATATGAAACACGATAGGAGTAAAATAGGCTTTTGAAGGCCAATAAAACACGGAGGATGAGTAGACGACTGAGTACATTTGTTGTATCTGATAAATAATTACATGAAATATCTTCACCAATAGAAACGGACATGCGGGTTCCAGAATGCAGATCAGAAGAAAAAGGTTGGATTGATGAAACAAGAAGTTTAATGGTACGTCGTTCGAGATTCCCACTCAAATTGGTCACCAGGAAGTGGCGACACAGGAAATACAGGGGAAGAGAATATAACGATTTCTTCAGCTAGCAGAAAGTAAAGGTTTTGGAACCTACCGTGACGAGAACATCATCAGCATGACCTGCCAATCAATTATGAGTTGGAATTACACTTGTGTCCAAAATGAACTGCGAGCACTACAAGATTACTATATTTTTACTGAGAACTTTGAGTATTATATGATGATGGTAGTATTATTATTTCGTGTTATTTAGTGCAGTTATTACTTGCCGGTGGTTGACTGAGAAATTAAAAAAATTGCACGACATATGCCCACACTTTCGTCGAATAATTTTTATCTTTAGTAGAGGTGTTCAGGAGTAAAATATAAACTCCAAAAAACATTCACTTCGAGTTTGGCATCTCGGTTTGCATATAACCATTAAAAAACGATCACTTTTTCTGTATATTAGCGTATTTTATTGAGCAAGCTTTCGCGCAAAATTATCCTTGCTAGGGTAAGTCGCAATGCTGACCATTGTTTGTCGAACATGAACGCTAGCACTTGTTTATTGGAGTCGTCATAGAAGCACAAAGGGCAAGATCTTTGGCTTATCGGGACAAAAAATATTAGTATTTGTAGATATTATCCTTGAGTCACAATGAAATCTAATTTGTTGCTCAAATCACAGATCCATCAGCCATATTAGAGATCTTAGCTTCATGAACCCTTGTTCGGAAAACAATTAGTCCGCTTTGCTTGGAGGTCCGTTTGCGTCCACAATAGCACCGGCCAGTCATTTGTTAAAAGTTCGGGCTGCTGTTAATAAATCGTGAAACGCTTCACGAAGAAATTTATTCCAGGCTGTTGTATCGGGTCTTATTAACGTCTGTCTACTGCTTTGCTTGGTTCTATGGGGTAAGACACATATATCAAACAACCAGGTGTTTATCCGAAGATCTAGGTGAACGCTGTTCTCGTTGGTTTGTCAGTGCGAAACGATGCCTACCTCGAGCACTAACCTAGTTCACTGCTCTCTTTCGAAAACAGGCTGCGTTGATCATGGTAGACATCCGTCCGTGTGGCAAAAACCAACCCGGTTTAGCACAGGTTTTCACCCCTGTTTCGTTTTTAGTGGCTCGTAACACTATGCTATCGTGCAGTCCTCTCATGATCTGCATTAATTGTTACTGACGTCCGAACTTCAGTAGGGCATTCCTCAGTCCATCCTGCCCTTCTTAGTCGAAGATATTCGTTAAACCCACGAAGATGGTGCAGGGGTCGATTTCCAGCTCTCTGCAATATATTTTGCACCTACTGTGCCGCAATGGCGGTATCCGTGACTCCACCGTTATCGACCGATAAAGGTCACGAAGTCCACCGTTGCGTCATGAAGGGTGTTCAACAGTGGTGGCTTGCACGTCTGTTTTTTTATGGTGAAGCAGACTTGTGCAGAATCGATCGCAATCCCGCATAAACCCTGTTCTGGTGAAAAACAGTGTTGGGGCCATTGAGGATGGGCGTGGACTCAGTGACTGGCAAAGCTAAACAGCCGGTTGACTTGTGTGGCGCGTGACCTGGTCCCCGAGGACGGAGCCTCGGATCTCACACATGTAAGTGACCTCAAAAGACTATACTACGAAGGAACACTTACGGCCTGACTCTCAATCCTGATGTAGGTTCTTTAACCCGTCTGCTAGCAGCTTTTCAAGTCCAGAAAATTAGCGGTACCTTGTGGTTAAAGCGAATAAGTCTGAACTTCAACGCTTAATTTGCGTTGTATTAATTTAAGTTACTCTGTCGTCACCTATGCCTCAGTAGATTGTATAGTCAAGGAGATTTACACCATGATTCGGAGTAGTGATTGACGTAGTGTCAACGTTCTGTTCAACTCTTCCCACACAACCACATGTCACTCACACAAATTAACCACACTTCAGCCAGAGACATATCTCACATGTAGGAGATGCACGCATTCACATGTGCGATGTGCTGCGCATTATAAAAACACTGGCAAAATGCATCGCTTGATTGACATACTATTGGAGGGGTGCCAGCAACTGTATGAGTGTGGGTCATTACTGCTTTTAGCAACCTCTGCATGTATGCCGACCTTACGGTGCGTGAGGTCAAGACGACAGCACCGTACCAGTATTGGTTTGTGTTTAGAAGAACTCCAAGGCGATTCCGGATCCTATCGAAGGCTTGAATGATTCTGGATAATTAATGGGATAACTCGTCCTTCACTTCCCGGTCCCTAAAACTGTACTCTTCAGGTACATAATTTTGAAAACTGCTGCGCTGTGATTTTCATTGGAATTTGCTCATGCATTTCTCACTTGAGGCCGGTTGCCAGGTAACTTCTGGGATTTCCCTTTGATTGGTCAGTCACAAAGTTTTAAAAACGAACGAAAGGGTTTCAATTTCCGTTGTATGTTCTCTTTCGCTGAAGCATATATCAAAACAGCTAGCCACTACAAGTAAGCAGTTCTCCTGCATGCCTTAGCACCTTCTTGTCGGCAACAATTATTTCTCCCTCCCTTAGTGGCAGTGCGTTTCAAATTGAATGGTCTTTTGGCAAAATGCGGGGGCTTATTAATTACAGTGTATTTTGCGTTCTCAACACACGCACCAGCCATTAAGCTGTTGAGTCCTAATGAATGCCTTCTAGCGTCAATCATTTACTGCTGTTCATTAGTCATTCTTGTCTCACTAAAAAATAAACTCCTGCTTTAAAATGTTTCTCGCACGCTTTCATATGCACCCAATGTCTCTTATATATTTTTTGTCGAAAAAACAGCACGACGGTATTCTACATTTGTCAGAACACCCGTAAATCAAATTTTCGGCGAAACTGTCCATCTAATTCTTTATTTACTGATTGCTGTGAGGTTAGTTAGCCCGACTACGCGCGGCGTTCGATAAATTTCCTGACGTAAGCCAATGTAATGCAAATAATTTATATTATTATCGGCAATGTATCGACGTGTAATGAGACGGAAATCCGGAAACTAAGAATAAACGTGTCCACATAATAGTCTTGTCCTTTTACGCGGACTTTTTATTCCTGTCTCTACACTCGGACATGTAGCTTCTGTTCATTTGGGTCGCACATCACCTTGTACTAATACTATAGATATTCGTTTTAAAAACTACGTTTTTTCTTTATCTTTTAACCTACAAATCTTAAGAGAGTTCGCAAAAGCGTCACCATAGTCAAACATAGAAAGTGAGAATTGGGTTGTCTGTCGAAAATTGGCATTATTTTTCGATCAGTTTCGATCAGTTTAACTTTGTCGTCTTTTCCTGCCCGTGATCTTGGAAGCGTAGGACTAATGGAGCGTGTTGTTCCGTTCTGAAACCAGGTTGTCCCGCCGACCATCATCAGGATGCGCATATGAATTCAAGTTTAGGTATCTCTTTCTAATCTCATTATTTAATAAGCTTTTTAGGGGCTTTAAAATATTTGGTTGCTTCTGCATTGTCCAGTCAATAGGTACACGCTGCCACAACTTTGCGAGAGGTCGAAAAGTCAGTTCGTTGAATAAACGAAGATTCTCTAACTCTTGAACGGTAAAATAAAACCTTATGAACCCTTTCCAGTAAAATAGTAAGTGCTTCTTGGTTATGGCGGCTATGCCTCCGCTCAGCAGCAACTACGAAACCTGTTCAACGGTCTTCAAATAAATCAGGTAGCTTCATGAATTGGTCGGGCTACAGTGCATTATAAGTCATGAAAGGTGTCGGAATTTACGAATGATTGCCAATCACTGGTAAGCAGACACCATCGCGTGGACACAATATCTATTTTGATAAATAACAACTTTATTAGAATTAAAAACATACAAGACATTTTAAAGGCAATGATATGTTGTTTAGAAGCACCAAGTTTATTTAGAAGGTCGAAAAATCCCAAACACGTCAAAATCGGTTGTAAGTGAATAAACTTTCGTTTTCGATGTGCAGGAAGCTTTTTCATACAAAACACTGAGCTCATATGACAGCAAAAATAGAACAACTCTTTAGAGAAGATTAAGTCGGGTTTGGTCCTGCAGTTCCACTGTAGGCGCCAGTAATACAGGAGCAATGGTAATTGGGGTTGTACGAGTAGGACGCTATGACAGGCTAAAGAAAGGCGGAAATGAAGAAAGACAAGTGGAGTCACATTCGAGCAAGCAAAGGCAAGTTAGGGGAAGAAAAATTTGAATGCGTAATACAAAACCTAAAACATGGATGTGCAACAGTTGACGGAAGCCATCGCATTAAACGGTACGAAGAACGAATGCAACATGAAAACTGTTAACCAATAGGGAATGGGTATGTATTGCCAAGGTTGCCCCCGAAAATGCGCAAAGAAATTGCTAAGCGACGGAGACAAGGGCGCAGAACAAATCAAATAAACAAACACAAGGAGCAGTAACGTAATTAGGGTGATGCAAGCGTAAAGTGGAATTATTAATGTGAAGGACGGATACCCAAAATGAAGCAGCAGCCCACGAAACCGTGAAGTCAATTAATTACAGTCAACAAGCAGTGCCGCAAACGTCTCAGCACGCGGAAAACCGAGTGTATCTGTAACAACAATAATTATAACTTGAGTGAATTTATGACAGAAAAGCAGCACATGAAACGAATATCCTGCGCACTTCTCAAGTCTGGCTCATGTACATGACCAAGCAACTGCCCCCCGAGAGGTTGTCTGGTATATACAATCCACTGGCATTGTCTCTAAACGGCATAGTCCCCAAAGGCACTGCTGGAAGTTAGGTCACTGTGCACTCCGTGTACGCAGCATCATTGACGTACCTATCTTAGCCACTCGCTGGATTAGAAATTAAAGTAAGCGCATTTTGAATGGTGAGGTAGAGCAATGAGCACTCCGTAGGAGGAGTAACATTGACATACGCAGCTCACTTAGCTGGTTCGATCATTAAGAAATGTGAATGAACGATAAATAAGTAGATGAAACAGCAGCCACTCCGACTAACTGATGCCATTGACGTACGGGGCCTAGTTGCTCGCTGCATTAGGAAGGAAATTAAGCGTACTTCGAAATAGAAGCAGGGGCAATTTAGACATAGTCCGCTAAGCGCCGTTTACGTACATAACCCAGCAAGTAGCCGGATTAGGAAGAAACGTATACGTATGTTGAACAGAGCACTAGGTGCACCTGTCCTGTTTACTCGTTCGATTAGGAAGCAAAGAAAACGCAAGCAGAACGAAAAGCAAGTGCATTTATTGGACCGTCTCAACACTGCGTTTTCAAACTCTCTCCGAAATCAGAGCCTGCCTTCAAATTTTTGTGGGTTAGCTACTGGCTGGATTATAAATGGATTGGAACGCAGGCAGAAATAGTAGCGAGCGGATTCATTAAGCCGTTCCAATAGTGCGCTTTCAAAATCTCCTTGAGCTCAGGCCCTGACTTGAAATATGTTTTTTTAACGTAAAGGCACCTACTCAAAAGTAATTAAGTAGGTCAATTTTATGGCTTTCGCAAAGCGCAGCTACAGGACAAAAGTTTTACCCGTTAAAATTAGTGTAATTTAAGATATAGCGGTTAGTCAACAGCCTACATTATGGGTATAGATTCCAAAAAAGGTTTCTTGATGACACGGGTATTCTTTATGCTTTTGAACTGATTGAGATGCGGTTGAATAAGAAAAACAACATTCTGCTTAATAGAAACGTCAAAGAAACATGTTTTCACAAAGGCACATATTGCCAGGTCATTTACTGAAAAAATTAAAGAAAATAGGGAGGTGCAATTGCAAACATCACACTGCATGCATATAAGCTGAAATTAATTTGGATTTTTCCTTTGGTCTGAAATGCGCCGAATTTTGGGTCAGCCTTGAAATATGGCTTAGTACATCGTACTTTTCATAATTTCCGACCGATCGCCCACAAAGGCAGATTTTGCATTTGTTGCTGATAAGAACCTTTAAAATAAGACATTTCTTGATGTTGTCTTTCGAAGGTGCGAATTTTTGGACTTTCATTTTACAGTAGAAGTTCGCTTGGGTCACACTTGAAGACTCACCCAAACATGAAACCTCATCGTCGAATACAATGGAAGTCCACAACAAAAGTCAACGATGAATATTACTCTAAACAACCAAAAAGCTTTTCTATTAAGCGATCTTTTTAAGGAGTGCTTTAATACTGCATTGCATTTTTGTACAACAGAGCAAAAGTGTGACACTTGGTTTTTTTCTAAAATGTAAAAACACGCTTTTCCTTTTGTATTGCGTCTCTTTACGATATCTTTAATCAGTTGTGGGCTGCATCCTACGATACTGAATGCGCGTCAGAGTGGACATATGATGTTGATATTTTGTTGAAACTGGTAATATTTTTGCTCATTCCATTTCCAAATTTCGTATACACAGAAGCTAAATCGCACAAAAAATTATGCCCCATATTGACTGTGTTTAATTTCCTCAGAAAGTACCTACGAAGTTGGAGTAGATCAGTTTATTGGAGATCTATAGGCTCAGACTGGGAATTTTGTACACGCCTGTATGGGCTTTTGGCTAGAACCGGCGGAGTTGGTACGGTAGCACCTTAGCCTACGTCCCATATGTTCAAAACTGAGAATAAATATTAAGTGATGGCCGCGTTGGCGAAAAAAATAGAGGTTTCCAAACAGGAAACACTTCCGGGCGATTTAAACGAAGAATTGACTGGTTGCGATATTATTGCACTTAAGAGCGCGAAGAAGCAAAGATCTGACTTTCAAAAGTTGACAAAAAGTGTTGTTTCCTTGAAAGGGCTCTTGTGTCAACAAGCCGATTCCTATGGCCAGCAGCGGCCAAAAAATTAATTGTCAAGTCCTTTTTAGTGAAATTTTGGAAAGTAAATTACTCTACTTTAAAGGCAAAAAACGTTCCAATGTGCAACCGCAATGTAAGAAAAATATTAGCATAGGGAATAGCTAATTATATTTCAGCGTACACTTTCTCTTATATTTGTTGACAAATTGCTCGAGAAAATCGTGTAAGCACATTTTCTGCGCGAACAAAGGGCACTTTCATGAAGGATCCGGACGAGGAATCAAATTATGCAAATTATCCACAAATTCTCTGTCATCAGCTTTAATGAGATAAGTTACGTAATGCCTGTCCCTGTTGAGGCTAAAAATACACTTGAAATGTTAACCGAAATTCTGAAATGCGCTATCGTTTCAAAAACACTACCTAAATAGGGTTTTAAAGTAATCATCCCGAAGCATAATTCTAAAGTAATTCAGTTACCTCGGGATGCTGCTTTTCGAACGAACTGCCTTACGTCCGCATACAAAACCCACATTCTGTAAAAAGCTGACTACTGAGTGTGCATGAATTTTCCTCATTGATTTTCGATGCCCTTAAAATTCAATCATATTTCATAGTAAACAGGCATAAAATATACATTCTGTCACGAGCAATTACGCTTCTATGAATTTATACTCGAAGGCAGGCTATAATTCGGTTTTTATGAAGTCTTACATTGCGGGGCTCTTAAATACCTTGAAATGCTTAATCACGAAAATCGTGTCTCTCCATTTACTAATGTTGCTTTTGAAGTTTGCAATATAGCCCGAATCCATCGCTAAATTTTATGAAACGCATATGGCCTCCTCTTAATACTCTAGATAAATTATGGTTTTCCGCACGCGGAAACTATGTGGCTTGAAGCTTTGAAACCCTGAATACAAGTGCACAGTCAGGTCGAGTTCAAAACTATTCGGAAATTGAAAAGGTTCTTTTAAGCCGAATTATACCCTTTTGGAGTATAAGATTCGAAAAAGACCTAATTCTCTACCAAATGTGAAGAAGAATAAACATTTATATGCATGTTTTCCATGAAATATAGTTGAATTTTTAAGAGCACCGAAATGAACGAGAAAAATGCATGCCATATTAGTAGTCATCGTTTGGCATGCGAGCGGAAAGCAGTTCGTCCGAAAGCCGACATCTCTAGTCCGAAGATGTATATTAAGGTATGCATCCCCTTGAAAATCCCACACCCTATTCACTTTCGACAGAGTCGCGTTGATTGATAGCAAAATATTTTCAGTTTTCCTGTACAACAGAGTAAACATAATAATTTCAGTTCAGTGTAGTAAAGAGGTTAACAAGAGGTTTATCACGCCGATCGCATATTATGCCGTTTCGCAAGAGCAGGTAACTGAATTTGTCGTGGTTTTCTAACCCTCAATCGATTAACCAATGCAATGATCCATCGGTTCCGTATGCTTTGTTAGCGCACTACCTTGGCGGAGTAGCTGACTGCGCAAAAAGTATTTAGCTAGATATCACTCTAATAATCAGCAACGGTGATAAAAATTACAGAAGTAAGTGTGTCGGATGTTGATGAACATACAGGCACCTCACGAACGGTGAAACCCAATGACTAATGAGGGTGCTGTTAGTAACGATATAAATATTAACACGGCAATCTTATGCATCGGTCGCTTTCACCCTCCAATACGCCTGATTACGGGTTCTGGTGGGTAAGCCAAAGAGTAGGCGAATACATTTCTTTGCCCAGATATTTAACCACCTTATTCTGATCTGCTTTCTAGAATGTACCTCAACGGGTCTGGCAGCACTCTCATAGTCCGTTCCAACTTAGTTTATACCCCCGAATATACTTTTTAGTGTAAATGCTTTCTTGTGCAAACATATGGCATGCATTCTTTGTCCCAGGACGGAACTTTATGTATTCTGGCATTGCGCACAAACCTTATATGCGGTAAATATCATTTCCAGGTTTGGTCTTCCCTAAAAAATAGAGGGACAGGAGGCCTCAGCTAATTCCAACCGACAAACAAACCTTTTTAGTTTTATTAATGGAAATGTTGGCGAACGCCTTTGAACTACCTTTTGTTTACAATAGCATCGTGAAAAATCAGTATGTAAGGCAAGCGTAATATAAAATTATGAAAGTACTTGCACACGACAATAATTGAGTACTTGTATTGGTCTGTGAATGTATGTTGTGTCGAAATTGCGCGATAAACACCATGAGGTATTGAAATGGACCAAGTAAAATCGAAACAAACGTTTATGATTCGTTTGGGATTAAGCGAAAAGTCATTGAAATGCTACTTATATATTAGGCGTAGCGTTCTTAGAAACGTAAAACTTTGGAGGAAGATGGTACCAGGAGAAAAATGTGTTAGTTTCTAATGACGTGGTAGAACACATCCCTATATTAGTTAAGCTTCCTCTTAAATGTGTCCGCGAAAGAAGACATGATGACGTCCACAGGCAGAGCATTCCATGCGTTAATAATCCTGTAGCTGAAGAAGAATTTACTTGCGTCCACTCTTTTCTCAGTCAAACGAAGTTTAAGAGAATGTCCTCTCAAGCTAGTAGTGGTGGCAAGCTCAAAAACGTTCCGGATTGCCAGGCAACAATCTTGACCGCTTGGAATTCGAAACTTTCGAATTAAGTTACCAAGTATCTGTCTGTAGTCAGGGAAAGAGTTCAAGTTTGGACAGTTCAGTTTCGTAAGGTAAGATTTGTGATCTCTTACAAGCTTGGCTGCCCGTCGTTGGACTTTTTCGAGGGTGGTGCGATCTTTGACTAACCAGGGTCTCCAGGCCTGACGGGCAAATTCTAACTGTGGGTGCACAAACACCCCGAAGACCTTGTGAATACACTCTTCGTCGACCTTTGTAAAGGCCCGCTTGATAGGATATAAACTGCAAACTGCGGATTAAGCTGCTTTTAAGCAGTGGAATGGTGGCTTTAGCGAAGATGTTATCCACATATCTAGATCCTTTAATTTTTAGTTTGAATGCAAAAATCTCTCACTACGTACTTGTTATACTGTTCTCTTTTGCATTTTTAAACTTTTATTCTGGAGAGAAACTCAGTTTATTGAATTGGAGTAATGCTATCACCGCCTTCTGTGTTATAGATGAACGTGTGTTAAATGAGTATAACTCCTCGTCGAAGTCGTCTTTACTCACGTTTCGAAACTAAGCGTTTCTAATACTGTTTTGCGAAGACAATGGCGCCTGAAAACATGTCATTCCTGACTTTTCAGTCACTGTAACTATTCTTTGTTGGCTTTGATGGCTGTTTAGCAGTTCCACGCGATGGTAAATTATAGCCACCCAAAATTAAACAAATGTGAGTAAGTTAGTTCGTTGAATATATGAGACGGAATTTGTCATCGGGCTGGCTGGTTTCCTCATAAAACAACAAAAGCTACACCTTGAATTTATTGATCTCGTTTACTATTTCATTGACATCTCGGGGGATTTGGTCATTTTTCTTCTCACAAAAGCAGAAAATTATTTATATATTGAAATTGTATGTAGCATTGTCCAGTTTGCGTTGCAGTATTTACCGTAAGCGAGCAGTCTTTTGCTCCCCAATGTAATAAGTAATTAGGTCTAGATTATAAGCATAAAAACGAATTAACGATCTACCGATGAGCTAACCCGTTGGACCGCTTGCAGCGGATACGATGATTAAAAAAGAACGATTAAGCACTTTTGTATGAATACCCAGATTCAAGGTCCCTATGTACAGTTAGATTTCGAAGTATTCGACAAAGCAAATTATAAAATGGATCTGACATTCACGTCGGTAAGTAGGCCAAGTTAACTCCAGGCTACCATTTGTTTTTTTGGAAAATTAAAGCCAGCTTGGCTGGTCTTTCCGCGTGTTCTTTCTTGCCGTACGCCAGAGAGACCATTTGCAATGATGCACTTTATATAAAAGCATGCATAGTGTAGTTCACAACCATCACCCATATCGTCGCTCTCAGTCAGCAACAAAGGGTGTGCTTCTAGTGCTTCTCTAAGAGAACGGTGGAAACTGATTCGTATACTCCGGCAGTTCTAAGCGAGAAAATTCACTCTCAAAATATTTAGAAATAAATGTAAATTACAGGTTTCCGGCCGAAAGAAAGAATACAAACCCTTTTCACGAGTGTGTAACGAAACACTTGGAGGGAAAATTTAGGTTCTGTTTTGAGAATTAAGGGATTATATAGGCCGAATTTATATCAACCTCTGCGTCCTCACCTTATAATATCTACAGGTTTTCAACAGGCAGTCGGTGGAATCCACAAGCTGCATTATTCTCCTGCGCAATCTAACAGATTTCAGCAGAAAGCTTAGACATGCATTTTGTAGATTTTTTGAATCATACTGCACAATTGTGAGGTAATCGGTCTACCAATAGTTGTCTTAAAGTTCTTCTTATGTCTTACATGCAATATTCTGATTTCTAAAATGTAAATTTGATGGTTGATGAGCAGTCATAAACACTAGTATCACAAGAACATCCAAAAATTTACTCCTTTACTTTTTTAACCAGTGCGGTTTCATTCGTGCTTTTAGGGCTTACTGACTGCGTCTACCGAGAAGCCGTCAAGGTATCCTCCATAAATTAAAGACTCAAATATGCAATACCTTAGCAAACAAAACCAGTGCAGTCCAGCTTGAACTAAAGGTCAGAGTCACGGATCATTGCGATCAGTCTCCAGGCATTATTATAGCTTCACGTCATACTATACCAAATAAAACGTCAGGTAACGAATCTATTTTAGCCTCATGTATTTCAGGTCAAATCTCGATCCCCCTAATTATGTGCTAGATATGCAAGCGAAGTAGCAATTTGTGCCCCTAAATAAAATGTAGTGAGTCTCTCGCTATCTTGAAATACTTTTTACGCCTCTTAATTTTCATAAGAAGACGGCTCCTTATTCACTGATTAAAAGTTACTTAGTCCATTTTTTGACTACGAACATCTTGTGTTGCTGGTCGGGTAGGGCGACCCACACTCCAATTGTTACATTGCTCTGCTGATTAGTACTCTGAGAATTCCCCCAGACGGAAATATGTTGCCCGATCTGAATAGATGCTGACATATGAGTACTTCGCGCCCAAACAACAATGAACAATTGGCCGTGTGACCTTTGGTTTGCAGACGCGGCTGCCTATCATCCCTTTTGATTTATTTCGTCAAACGGGTGAAAAAATATATTTGTCCCATCTTTTGACCAGGACAAACGCCGAAATAAGTCAACTGTATAGGTAAATAACAAAAAATGACATACCCTCAGACATGCCTTGCCCGTAATCAGCACCTTATATAGGGTCGTTTTAACTTGTGTTCTTACAAGGCAACAAAAATTTAGTTTTTATATTGTTTACTTCTATGGGAGTCACATGACACAAGGATTGTTGTTTACACGAAGTTTTTATTGGAAACGAACTTACCCAAAAACTCATGGGTTTTGCATGTTGCCTAACTGCACAATAGGAAATATCAGGCAAACTGACTTGTTTTACTAACTTTCGTAAAAAAGAGCTAGAAGGCACTCACGTACTTTTGGTGTGGTTTTCGGGCCACGCAATACGGAACGGCTTCATAAAGGGAAAAGCATTATACACGATCATTTGGTTTACAAAGATTGCCCAATATAAGGACGTATTTCAGACATGCGCTTTAGCGTAAGAAGAAATAATGGGAAATGTTAGGCCGTTGCAAACCTTCATATGCTGTTGATTGTGAGACCATAATTTTTCCTGTCGCGCGGCGTACTAAATAAACAGCTAAGTTGTTGAAAATTGGCCGTGTTATAGGCCTACAAAAATAACTTAATATATTATAACTAAGATAGTAAAAGAGAGACGGGTAATTAGAAACTCATGAACAGAATATATACACAGTACGCCAGCAATCCCAGTAAATTCCGCACGGTGGTTCTCAAGTAAGTGGTGCATTTTTATGAAAAAAATGTTGCATTTAAGATAACCACAATCAGTCTATTATGGTGATCTAGAAAATTATGCGACAGGAGTGCTGACAATGTTCTCAGTTGTAAAATGCGAACCACAAAGTTTCGGTTCACACAAGTTCAGTGTTTTGACACTACAACAATCTTTTGTCTAAGTATTCCACGTAAAGCTTTCTGTCTGACATTATTGAAATATAAAAAAGGCAAATAGTCAAATACTGAATGTTAAATCACGTGTTCTGAAATAGCTAAGAGAATTTGATACAAAGTTTTTGATTTCGAGCTAGGCGACGTACGATTGATTAAACAGAGAAAAAATCCGATTGAGTTTTGAGGGAGGATGCTTTGATAATTGCAAGTTGTTTATGCTGGTTGGTTCAAGTGGCTGGTTATTGAATAAAACTTATCAAGGTACTTTGCAGATGACATAATAAGCATATTGCTTCAGCGAACCAAGACTATATTATTTT
>CACRXP010000066.1:1119726-1213995 GCA_902702965.1 Spirometra erinaceieuropaei
TTCGAAATGTTAGTTGACATTTCATGAGTTAGCACATCTACTGTACGTTCAACCCAAGGTCGAGTTTTTTATTTTACCTGTTTACCAGTGCCACTTATTTTTCATTGTCGACGACTGATAATAATATCGCGGAAAATTTACAAGATCCTATCTGCCGTGTTTGGTCAACAGTTTTTGCTCACTGAATGACCCAGGACAATAGTATGGTTTATAATCGGGGTCATTTACGCCCGGGGGGGGGGCGATCGTACTAAAAAAATAACTGGCGGACTTCATTTGTACGTCCAAGAGAGTAAGGAATACAAAGGCCTTGCGGTGGCTTTCGTTTGAATGATGTCAGGATGCTTTTAGGTCATCCTCGGAGTAAAAATACAACAATTCAACAGCGTTCTGGCAATTCTTGAAAGGAAGAGCTAAATGACAAAACGAATGTCATTTTTGGATGGGGACATTATTGAAAATCAACATTTGTGATGTCACAAAGTTCTTAGATGTTCAGCGATTGTGTTCAACATAAATGTTTTCCGTCGTAAGTAACCCCGACTATAAGTCATACCATTGTCAGACCCACAATGCAACGCCAATTAGTATTGGCAGATCCAAGGACCACGATCTGTATGCATAATTATATCAACCGATAAAAATTGTATATGTATGAATTCGGTTTGAGTGAATTACTGCCGTCTACTAAATAGGAAACGGATCAAATATATTCGGCAGTCTACTGGAAACCTAATTATGCTTTAAAAATATGACTATACTAACATTAGTATAAAACATCGGCACATTGGAGTCACCTTAAGTGGATGATGAGTTTTTCGTGGCAAAATTTATATAAGAGTGTCAGTATATGAGAATACAAATCTTTGCTTGCTACTGGACATGATGAAACTCACCATAAAATTTAAACTTTATAGATTTCGACTTTCACACCCTTGATGATCTAAACTGCGAACTGTGTTCATAAATGCAGTTTGCCCTTCCTGAATTCAACCACATAATTTCTCTTCCAAAACTGGTGAAACGGGCAGAGCTGTCGACAAAATTTTGCCGTATCATGTCATATATGTTAGTTCATACGTGATGATTTTGTTTGCAAAATTGCCATTCCAGTCTCCCTTGTCTTTGTCGGTAATAACATTCTGTATTTGCCATGTGACGCTGTGTCTCTGCTGGTTGGGCTCGAGAGGAAGCCTGTAGGGCACTACGGAACGAGTGAGATCCGTAGGAACGTTCAGTTTGTGCCCCCTCTAGCATTATATTCATATATAATTTAAAGGTAATAAACCGTACTCCCGACACAGATAATAACTGAACGCCCAGACACGTGTTTTGTAGGCATTCTGCCGAAACGTGAAACAGCTGCAA
This sequence comes from Spirometra erinaceieuropaei, assembly GCA_902702965.1. Lineage (NCBI taxonomy): Eukaryota > Metazoa > Platyhelminthes > Cestoda > Diphyllobothriidea > Diphyllobothriidae > Spirometra > Spirometra erinaceieuropaei. The sequence goes on from CACRXP010000066.1 coordinate 1,121,095, forward strand.
AGGGTTCGACTTCTCAATGTGTTCTCGAGCGTCCTCTATGCGGTTACTGGTGTATGATCTCCAGAGAATAATCAAGTGAATAATTTTGAAAATTATTCATTGCAGAACATGGAGTTAATAATGTACGTATACATGTACCTATCACATTCTAGAAACTATTAGTATGCTTGTTCAATTAGGGTTTAATTTGAGGTGGCCATATATATATATATATATATATACGCGAAACGTTGCAACTCTTTCTCAGTTGGCTTTCGAGTCATTTGGAATTTTGACTTATATCACGTAAAAACAAAGCAATATGGCTAAGCGTCTAGAAAAATCCGTCGAAACTCAAGGGTTGTTACTGGTATGAGCAAGAAAGAAAGCAAATAACGCTCTCAGTTACCGACTGCATAGAAATCCAATGTCAGATGAGAAAATAAAATGCCACATTGCCATTCCATTATTGTTACATTACATCCCAAATTTTGCCACTCCCATGACTGTTTGACGGTAAGTAACATTGTATCGTTTCCATTAAAGAGCAGCAGATCAGATAATGCAGTGTTGACAATTCCAGGCACTTTCCAGACAATAAGCGCTTTTCTTACTAGAATTTAAAAGATCATGTGAGCCTACTTTGAACAATTGTGATTCCTTATCAAGTATCATTCTGCAGACACTGTTAAGTAGAATGCACGTACGCGTCTCTGGCTATATGCCAGCAACTGTCATTTCAAAATCTGAAAACTGGCGAGATTACAGGCATCTACCCTTATTTTTGCGCTTGTGGCGCATTGAATATTAAAAATGAAGTTTTCTCATGAATTTTAAATAAGGTTGATGACCAAAGTTTTCAAATGAATAGCAAAGCAGTAACGATAAATAAGAAAAGTAACTTTTGTTCATGAACGTACCAGAAAATGGACAAGCAATTGCGCTATACAAAATGAGACTTAGTGCTAAAATGCAGCGAGACATTTGACCAACTTAGTGCGTGTAGCAGAGAGGGCTACCAATATATGCTGCTAGACAGGCTACTAACATGCACGTTGTATGGTACATTTTAGCGAATAGGAACAATGTGTCAGGAAAAAAAAGTTTTCTGTTCAATATGGTCAATGTCCAATGCCAGTCGTTCCCGAATTGAGGACTGTTTCTTGAAACCACACCAGAACGCAAAGCATGATCAATTCTAAACCTCAGCTATTTACCTTGTTCACGTGATGCAGTTTTGCGCATTGGCTGTTTTACACTTCTGCAAGTTTTCTAATAAAGCACAATACTTGAACAAAGAACTCACTGAGCAGTCCACTTCACTATGTAGGAGTCACTATGTTTAGACTAAAGCTATTTTATTATAATTAACAAACACTTTTTCCCCAGTGGGAAATTGGCAATGTGACGAGCGGTACTTTCCCTTCTACAAAGCCTAGCGCCAGCCTTTAGCCATTGCCTGGATCTTCATTTGAAACCAACGTGATGTGAAGAGTCTACCCCCCCCCATTCAGCCTATGAACGATCGGTGAGCGCCCCCCTACCATTGTATATTCTGGATCGAAAACCGACAGGGCAGCGGGCTCGTGGCCCGGTGAATAGAGGCGTGGACTTCTAAACCAACAGGTCGCGAGTTCGAGGCTCGGGTGTTCCATACTTCGGGCTTGGGTATGGCTGGCTGACGACGGCTGATAAGCCAGAAATGGCCATTCCAGTCTCCCTTGTTTTTGTCGGTAATAGCATTCTGCCTATATATCATGCGCCGCTGTGCGGCTGCTGGTTGGGCTCGAGAGAGAGCCCTTAAGGCACAACGGAACGAGTGAGTTCCGTATGAACGATCGGTGAGCGCCCCCCTACCAGAGTCTACTTCTTTACGCGATCAACTCCACTGTATCGATGACCCCCAGTCGCGCACGTTCCCGCCTCCGGACGAGAGGGATGACAAAGGCTAGGTGGTCTGCGGGGACATTCTGAGGAAAAGGAGGCTCATTATGACGTATGTAAACCCTACAAGCTAAACAAAAATGCAGTCCCGAAGACCAGTAAACCGGCGGCCGAGCGAGATGTAAAATTTACCATCGATAATGTGCACGAGCCGCTAGGCATTTAAGAGATTTTTGGAGTCCATCAATAGGATTTAGACCTATAAAAGCAGAAGAATGCACATTTGCTTAGTCCCGACAGAGCATCCTAAATAACATATTTTGGAACTTTTTTCCGAGCACCTAAACGACATTTTCGATTAACCATTCAGAATATCCGGTGAAGTTACCAGTAGGCTACCTCAAATGCAAACCAAATCAGCTCTCAACATTACTATTTCTTCAAATCTTATTAAAGTTTCCTTTTAGTTTTCGCGTTGTCCTTCCGAAAATGGCAAACCTTAACCATGAAAAAGCACCTATATATCTTAGAAATCAAAGGCGACAGGCGACTGTCCTTTATGCCATCAAGTGTTACGTGATAGCCGGTTACGAAACAGCTACTTTTATTTTCTCTCAAATTTCATTGTCTTATTCTCCAGGCAAATTTTAACACATCGCAGAGGCATCCCTGATTCCTTTCGATGGCGGCCTGCATCCACAAGGACAATGTTTGTGTGCCTATGAGTTAAATTTCACTGCAAACGTGTGTCTTATATTTCGTATTAATATCTGTGGTTCAGCGACATCTGCATATAGTACGTGATTCAAAAACCACGGCACCGGATGGTGTCTTACCAAGATTTATCAAGTTTACTCTTGCGTGGAAAACTTACGTACTGTGCAGAGGGCCGACAGAGTGTGGCGTGTGCTTGTGGGCTGCTTAGCGCTAATGACAACCTGCGCCCGAACCCCATAGGGCCAAACCAGAAGCCATATTAGAACACGGCAGGTGTTAAACGGACTGCGTAAATTGCGTGCATAGCATGACAAATGTCACACATTGAGAGAAGGGAGTGTGGTAACACGCCAAAGGGGGGGGGGTGCTGATGCAGCGTCCGAACTCCGCCTCAGATGGCTAACCGGTTCGTCCGGCGGACCAGCACATGGGAGTATGGAGAGGATGACGGTGACTATAGGGGACTTCGAGTCCATGGCACTCAGGGCAAATTCCTCAACAAAAACAATCTGAAACGCATTAAAACTATCACAGTTTGCTTAAGGTACTAGTAGGGAAGGCAATCAACTGGTGGGCTGATTCGGTCAGATGGGATCTGAGCAGGCCCCTGGTTCCTGTGAAGACTCAGCCCATTGTGCGCGGACCAGGCGTGTATTGGTCGTGTAGGCCGCATATTTAGCTCTGTGCAGTCAACGATCAATCTCATGAAATGTAAGTGGAAATTCTGAAATGCGTTTTGTATTGTAAAGATTTATTTAGGTGGGGTTGTAAAATGAATTATCACGTGGCATAATCCCACAATCTTCCGAACTTGCCAAAATATTGGCTTGTTAATACTACTCTTTTAAACTCCTGTTGCAGTCGTCCACAATGAAGAAGAACTGCTTAATTAGCATGCATTTTCATACTGCTTTTCGATGCTTTTGAAAATTTAAATACACCTTTTAGAAAAGCGTGTCTGAAAATAAGCCCTCTTTTACTAATTTGATAGCAGATCAGATCGCCTTCCCACATTATACCCGAAGAAGTTGCATATTTAAGGCCTGAGAGTGTTTTGTAATCCTGCGGTGATTTTTCACCAGATCAGTCAGTTCATTAGTGTTTATAAAATTCCGTTAACTGGGCATATATTTTTCGCATAAAGAAAATCCTCTAATTCATTAGGGAGACACTATGTAGAGATCATAAAACCTGGCGGCGGATGCGGACTTAGTTGTGTGCATTGATAAACCAACAGGTACGATGTTTTATAAAAGGGCGCTGCACGTTCTTTTAATATACCGTCATGGAAGGCTTTTATAACAAAAATATAGAGACGGTGTGATTTTCAACCACGTGATAAAGAGGAAGCATACATCTATGCGTGCTTTCTATAAAGTATATTTGAACTTTCAAAACCACCAAACTCAACGTGAGGATGCATATTACTTAATTATTCATGTTTTTCAGAAGGCGATATTTACAGGATGTGGCAGAGAAGTGCATTCAGAAGTCAACACTTTATTGAGTTTGAAATATCGTAGGATTTTACCGCATCGTAATCAGAATTACAATCTATTAAACTTCTCCTTCCCAATCGAAAACGCGTTTCTGATTTTCGGCCAAAACTTAATGAACCCTGACACTCACTGCGAATTGTTGCATCCGATCCCAGATACAGTTGTTTTGACTGTTTTGGCAAGTGTATGGGAAAGGATAGATAGCAGCAGATGTCGCACAAATCTGCTGTCGCCATAGAATATTTCACATGCAATTTATCGTCCCTCAACTAATAATTATGCAAGTTGCGTGGCAATAATTGTCGTTTGTAGTGTCTGAACTGTCATGCCCTGCTTGACTCAACCAGTATTCCTTTTTATCACGATGGCTAAGGCTTAGCGTCCAAGGGTGATCGTCCTTGTACATAAAACCCAGACCGTTTTCGTCGTGGATCCCCCTGTCTAACTAAGTCCTAATCCGAATTTATCGCTTGAACTGAACACATGCCTGTCACACTCCCATACCGTTGCCCTCCCTTTGCTTAGACCCGCCATTTATATTACTTCCAACCGGATTATTTATTCAAGGAAAATGTGGGTTCCAATACGCAGTTGAGAAGGAGGAGGCCCGATGACTAATACGGATATTTTCTTCGTCTGACTGCTTTGGATTAAACCGGAATATATAATTAGAGAATGCATCACGTTAACACGGTTCATTTTGTGAACAGAGTCCTATATGGGCGTCATTGCGCGTACTACGCCCGCATTGGTTGACCTACCGGCTGTTATCTTAGAGTGGTGTTCGGGGTAGGAGAGACGGAATGGAGTCGATGCTCTCAACGCATATTTTTGCCAAAAAGGTCTGATGCCCTAAATGTCGTGACTAGGAGTGCGGCCCACTGACGAGATAGCTCGGTCTTCCTTACAGGACGGGGAGTCAGGTTTCAATGACTTAAGAACTCATTTACTTAACAATGACAGTCTGAGTTCGTCCAATCACGGGCGTATTTTAGAGAACCCTTGACTTGTCCACAGACTAAGATACCCTGCTTATCAACTAAAAGACAGTACAGTGCAGATTTCGACTACGACCATTTTAAAATACTAAACCCTTTCGCGTTTCTCTCAGTTAAACCAAATCGTCTGTGTACTTTGTTCCCACATCATCTAATCTGTCACTTTGTCCTAATGTCAGACTTATTTTTTCAAAAAAAATTGGAACTAGTCAGTTACATTTGATTTTTTCATTGGCACTACCTGTTCAGCCACGTATTCAGATATTTGACAGATGTGTGTACGCGGCACTCTTCATATATTCATATATTGCTGTCTTTTTTTAAATCAGAATGACATGTTTGAGTGAGAAAGCTTGCTTTTCAGTAAACCCACAACTAACGTCGTCAAGAAAGCAATGATCACTGAACGCGTCTTACACTCAAAAGTTGAAAAACTTCAAAACTAAAGCGCGGTTGGTTGCATTAATTCAAAAATTTGTCTGCTTATGACGAAATTTGTAAAATGAGACCTTGGTAAATTTTGACCAAGTTTCAAGAACGACATCTTTTGACATATCATTTGTCTGCCCAGTTGGCCTACAAACCTGTCCTCCAATTAAGCTTCTTAGGCAAAAAAACAAATGCAACCTTTATGTTGTGACTGGGGCACAAGTTTACTCATGGGCAGCTTATGATTGAAAAACAAAAGCGATCTGGTATCAGTACAGATATGTAGCTCATTCTTCTCAATTTTTAAAAAAATGACAAATTCTTTCTTGCTCTTCGGACATATACCGAAATTGAGTAGGCAAATAAAATAACCACGAACGTATTTTTTGATTTTACGAAAATCACATATTTTGTTTGGTCCATATCACTCCCGCAACTGAAACAATCATAAAAATTTGAACGAATAGAACTGTAGTGCTAATATATTCAATACAAAGCAATCGCATTGCAGTCTTCGCTGTCCAGACTTGGTGGGACTTTTAGTTAAACCATGCCATACTTCCATGTTTGCTGCGAATGCAAGTATTTGTTAATCGGGATGTGCCCATGACTACTCGGAATCTGAAGACCCTGATCATTCCATCTTCCTGGTTAGTATTGTTTTTTAAGAATAAGAAACAAATGTCTCACTTTGCACCGGCTTCTCCACCTCCTCCGCTCTCGCAGGCCTACACGCATGCAGCCTGAAGCCTTTTAGTAGCGTACGCCTTGTTCGTTTCTATCTTATCTAGTAGTCAGTAATTTTATTGACCTATTCCTGCATTACCTGTGCTACTTAGGTGTAGCTGAATTGAACTATTTCTAATGATAGAGGACAGCAGGTCTTAAAATTGCTTTCGAGAGCGTAAGAGGTGGAATAAGAATAGTTCTCAATAGCTTATCATATGCTGCTTTCTGCTAGTTTTGTGTCTATGAAGAGTCGAATGGAGCTTAAAACAGCCAACTGGACGTTCTGGAGCTTGCCTTTCTGACTTTTCTGCTGCAAACAGAACGACAAACTTAATAGTACGAAATGTTTAGAATGGGAAAAAAGAACTGATTTGCGAAAGAAGCGACATTCCAGGTGTAAGCATAAGTGAAGAAGAGTCGAGCACCGGAAAACTTTGTTTATTTTCCTGAGCTTTCGGACTCGTACAGGAGTCCATCGCCAGAGGTAGTAGTAAAAACAGAACAAGCGACGGTTATATGGCATGTAGGCCATTTGTCCACCGACTGCACAAGACTGGAGGTGACTACTTAGGACTCTGTACGCCGACGCCGGATCGATCAATCGATTGACCGAGATCTCATCCGAGGCCCAGACTTTAATCAATTCTCGGCCTTTTTTACGGCGTGGACGACCATTTGTTGGCTGTAAAGTTAGACTCGTAACTCATTTCGTAGGTGTGAGCGGCCACTTGTGATAATGCGTCACCTCGTCGCACAGCCACGTTATGTTCGTGTATGCGCGATCCGAGCATGCGCCCAGTCTGTCCTGTGTAGTTACAAAGACAATTCTGACACGAACTGATTTAACCAGGACTTTAATTGTGTCATTGGTTGTTAATAAGAGAACAAGAATTCCTTGAATCAAGTCTGTAATACTTCCAAGCAGATGAAGGGGATACAATTTTCCCAGAACTTGTGCGAAATCAGATCTGTACCTCTTAGTTCTCGAAACTGACCCAGGATAAAAAATGGGCATGCGTAATACGGCCTCCTGTGCTTGATCTGCTTATAAAAATAATAGCGATTGCCGCTCGGCCAATCATTTAGTCAGAACTTATTCCCCAGCCAGTCTGATATGTATTTAACTTACTAAATAAGGTTCTCGTCACGGTGATTTCTCTTTTTTTACTGCCACGGCCGATATGCATTGTCTTTTCTTCTGGAAATTGTAATTGCTGTTTGAAATTCCACGCTCGAAAGGAAAGTATTATGCAGAATCATTCCTTTTTTGAAAAAAATGCTGTCCAGTTTTTTTGACGCAAAGTTCTTGAAGCAATCTTTTGTTGCCGAAGCAGTTAATCACCTTTTGCGTCAACGGTATTTATACATGTTGACCATCCTCCCTTGACTAACTCAGCGACGAGACGTCGCTGTTCTGTCTAGATCCTGGTGCCAGTCGTAGACTATGTTCCAGTCTCCATGATTGATAAAAGTGACTGGTGCAAACGTTATTATCGACAGATGTCCCTTAAGGAAGTTGCATGTTTGCGGAAGGCCATCGTCCTCAGAAATCAACGATGTATTCGCGAATTTCAAAGCATATTCAAGGCGTTTTGAACCTCGCACCCTAGTAGATTTCGAAATAGTTGATTACCCCTAATTTAAGTTTATTTTAGTTGGAATGTTTGGACTAACATCTGTTTAATTACCTATTTCCAGCTGTTTCTCGTGTTTCGGGCAAAATGTTCTTTTTATATATGACTAGCAGGTCACTCATCTTTTCGCAAATCATAAAAAGTTTTATGTCCAGAATGCCCAGACCATGCATCGTATCAAATTTCGGAATACACACGTTCGAGTCAATGATGCTCATAGGCATTTCGTGTTTCTTTATATTTAATGATAGGGGGCGCTCACCGATCGTTCTTACGGAACTCACTCGTTCCATTGTGCCTTACGGGATCCCTCTCAGGCCCAACCAGCAGCCGCACAGCGGCGCTCGATATTGGCAAAATGGCATTACCGACAAAGACAAGGAAGACTGGAATGGCCATTTCTGGCTTACTAGCTGTCCTCAGTCAGTCATACCCAACCCAGAAGTGTGCAACACCCTAGACTCTTATTCGCGACCTGTTAGTTAAAAGTCCACGCCTCTAACCACTGCCATTCTGCCTATATCGTGCACCGCTGTACGGCGGATGGTTGGGCTTCTGAGGGAACACATTAGGCACAAAGGAACGAGTGAGTTTCATAAGAACGATCGGTGAGCGCCCAATATCAGTGTATATTCCCGATCGAATACCGACCGGACAATGAGCTCGTGGTCCAGTGGTTAGAGGCGCGGACTTCTAACTAACAGGACGCGAGTTTGAGTCTCGGGTGTTCCACACTTCGCGGTTGGGTATGACTGGCTAAGGACGTCTAATAAGCCAGAAATGGCCATTTCAGTCTCCCTTGTCTTTGTCGGTAATGCCATTCGGCATATATATATATATATCCATATATATGTACATATATATATATATATATTGAAATCCAAAACGTTCTTTAGGAAAGGGAGAAAAATTTATTGAGTAAAATTTCGACGTCGGTTCCCCGTGTCGTCATCAGACTAGAGTAAACGTGCAGAAAACAATTAAAATTTCAAACGTGCTACAAAATCAATACTCATTTGGTGCCTCAGCTAGTAAGCTGCCGTCGTATGCGTCAGTCCATATTGATCGGCTTTCGTCTCTTCCACTTTTCTCTGCGATTCTTGTACGTGGCCTCTAACTCGATATGCCTGTTGATGCATGACTCATCGGAGTGCATGGCTTCAAAAAACTCTCGGCTTGTTTTAGATGGGCAAACTCCGACGATGCGAGTTTTGTCCCATGCGAAATTGTGCCCAGTATCAAGAGTGTGCATGGCCATTTGAGACAAGTGGTCTCGCCTCTTAACGGCAAGTTGATGTTCGTGGATGCGTGTAGAGGCAAGTTTTCCCGTTTGGCCACAATATACGGCATCACATGCATCGCATGGGATCTTATACACGACTTCTTTTCTATTGAGTTAGCCAACCCTATCCTTAGGGTGTACAAGCTGGAAACGTAATCGTTTTAATTGTTTTCTGCACATTTACTCTTGTCTGACGAAGTGTGGAAAACCCGAGACTCGAACTCCAGACCTTTTGGTCATAAGTCCACGCCTCTAACTACTGAGCCACAAGCCCGTGGTCCTGTCGGTTTTCGTACGTGAATTCAGCGTAGCTGGCCCAGAAATTTGGTGGGTACGAGCTGAAGACCAGCTGCTTGAGCCTCTGCAAAAATGCTTCAGCAATTAGTCCGGACGGAGGCGAGCCCATCGGTCTCCCATTTTTTTGCTCTTAGATTTGGCCGTTGAATATAAAGAAGGTCTTAACCACAGTTCTAGGAGCTCGATGATGTGTACATGCTTGAGCTGTTGGTCGGTGTTATCATACTTTTCGCGGAGAAGACTGTCGAAAGCGTCGATAGCCATCGCAGGTGAGATGGAGGTGAATAACAAGATCCCATTGAATGACACCAGTTCCACATCTACCTCTACTTCGAGATGTTTGACGCGTAACAAAACTTCTTTAGCCGACTCCACTGTGAATTCCGAGTCCATGGTAAGGAAACAATGTCACTGGTACAGCCACTTTGACAGCCATAGGTTGAGGTACCTAGTAAGGAGAAGGTAGTGCGTAGTGGCACCTCCTGCTTGTGGACCTTTTGTAGGTCGTAGAAGCGCGCCATCGCGACATCACGGGCTTTTCCGGCCAACGCTGTCCTTCTCTTAAAAGCTTCGTCTTCCTCAGCTTGCCGATTGTATTGTTTATGCTGTTTACGAGCTTTTTGAATCCGCTGATAGCCGATGGCGCATGCAAGTTTAACAGACAGTAGGAAATCAAAATAAATGGGGAATTGGCAAGTTTTCAAGAACCGAATTATACCCTCTTTTCGAGTATAAAATTGGAAGAAACCGTCATTTTCTACCGAATGAGCAAGCAAAGGAATAGTTTTATGTAAGCTTTCCATGAAGTATAGTTGAATATTTATGGGCATCGAAAATCAATTATAAAAATGCATGCTACCTAAGTAGTCGCGTTTTACGAAGTATGGTTTTTGCATGCGGCCGGAAGGAGGTTCGATCTAGGGCCGGCATCCTGAGGTAGCTGAGTAATTATAGAGCTATGCTGGTTGATGATTGGTTTTGCAATCCTACCTTATTAATCTTTTCGAAACGAAAACGTATTTCGGAATTTCAGTTGACAGTTCTTGAGTTCATACACCTACTGTACGTCGGAGAAACTGGAATATTATTCCGGACGAGAACTGTCGAGCACGCAGTAGCAGTGAGGCGGTGAGACGTTTGTTCATAGGTGGCGACTCGTTCGACAACACGGGATCATATTGTCAAGTTTCAAGAGGTCAAAAGCCCCGCATGTAGTAAAAGCCGCGCGAGTCGCGAGCTGCTCGAGTCATGGTTCTCATGCCCGCAATCCATCAACAATCCCAGTGACCCCGCTACCGGATTCAGTGCTGAGATTTTCTCTGGGCAGGAGAATCAGCCACGTGTGGAGGGAGCAGGCGAGCAATAACCCTAATGAAGGTGGGCCAGTTTGCTGGGCAATCTCCGCACTAGTATCCAACACGGATGGCGAAATCGAGGCAAATAACGACCTGGACGCTGACTGACAAGCCACTATCGCATCAGTTACGACCCGAACGATTATAGTGAGAGCTGTTCATTACAGTACGCATATGGTCCCATGACATCCAGGTGCTATAAATATTGTACTCCTTGTACCACCATTACCTCTATCTGCGACTGTCTCTGATGACGGGTTCGAGTGAGAATTTGAAACGTCAGGCTATTAAGTTCACTGATCGAGTGATTATATCTTCGTCTTAAGAATGATCTATTTCTCACCAACGTCTCCTTACAGAAGTGGTTATACATACTTGTAGATAGCAAATTATGCGTTGCTGTCAAAAGCCGGTCTCGTCTGTCATCGAATGAGTTGAACGTGTTAACAGTCTCGACTGTGCGAATGAACCTGTGATGATACTGAACTTTGCTGTGTCACGGTATATGTTAATTTGCAGTCCTCTGCAACAGAGCCATTATAGAGTTGACCACATGCGGCAGACAGTTTCCGTGACTAAACTTATGGAATCTTTAAAATTGTTATACGGAAACTAGGCCTACATTTGGTTTTCGTAATGTCTTAGGAAACAGTGGGCCGCAATGCTATACAATTCAAAACTTCTGACTGCCTTAAACCCAAATGTCGAAGGAAGGAGCAGCATTGGTTACCAATTGTCTTCATATGGGACGACGCCGACTAGTCGTATTTACACAAGTCAACATCAACGTGCTCAATGTTACGATATGACCGTCTTTTCAGGCGTTTGGAAAATTATCCACAAAGGTTACACTTGTCTGCTATAAAATATTTGAAGATTCTTTAACCGAGGGGAGAAACTAATGGCATAAAAACGACGTATTTATAAATGGCCAGTAGTTGTATGTTCTCTACTTTCAAGAAGTTTCATGGAACACATCTTATACGTTCTACCCAGTAACAACCCACCAATTTACGCGTAAAAAATAGAGCTTTTGAAAATACCCCTCATAGTTACTTCAAATAACTGGATTATAAAGAGAATCATGCAGAAGGCAAATAAAAAACTCCGAAACAGAGTTAATTCTTCGCTGTATTAAAATCCCCCTTTATAGCTTTCGTTACTACACCATACGGAGGGTCCCTGACGCAGTCGCTAGTCTGAACATTCCAAATAGCTCGTTTGAGATACACATTGAATTTCTTGGCATCGATTCTTAACCGCTTTAATAAAACGCCGCCAGCGGATGCATCAGGGCACATTGTAATCTTTTTAAATTTCCTGTAGTGATCAATGGACGGCAGTCGAAACATATTTGGTGGGTAATTTTCTTCCCCCAAAAGTAAAATCTAGGGTTGGTTTTAATGTTAAGCCAAGTAGACTGCACGAAAACTATCTGGGATTACTACAGTGGTAATCGACTTTACAACAGTTTTGGGTCTAATTTTAGAATATGCGTGATGTTTATGCTTGCCTAAGTAGCATATAATGCCAGTGTGGAATATATTATAGTGGATAGGCAAACTGAATAAAAATTTTGGTTAAGTAAACATATTTTGTTCTATGTATTACTCACTTGCTGTTGTACCTTGGCTTTGGGAATTCGAGATAGACATGCTTACTGCATGTATTCCGCAGCAATATGTTTCGTAAGAATGTGCGTATGGGAAGTGAGGATACCCCGCTGATTATTATTTCGACGTCCATAAGTGTTGTTCCAACCAATATCGCGTCCCTAAAACTGAGACGAATCGATTGTCGTAGAAGGTATTTCGTGACGTCAGCGAGAATAATTCTGCCGTCGTTTTGAGGACATTTTGGTATTCCTAGTGATAAAGCGTTTAACGAAATACTATTAGTTGTAATAGTATTACCGACAAAGACAAGGTAATACTATTCTGCCTATATATCATGCGCCGCTGTGCGGCTGCTGGTTGGGCTCGAGAGAGAGTCCATAAGGCACAACGGAACGAGTGAGTTCCGTATGAACGATCGGTGAGCGCCCAGTAACATTAGTTGTAATTATTAAAAGTCAATTTCCTAGGATACGACCGATACACATGTGTCCGGTGACCACAAAATAACAAACTGTTTGCATGAAGCAATTGAAATATTCAATAACCTTTGACTGCAGAGCCAAAGAATTTAACTATATTAAGGATGCGCATATGTCTGTCGCCCATAATACATGCAGGCTGGAATGTCCAATGTCGTCTAAAAAGCGTAACCTTACTTTTCAAAGAACAACATTCTGCATAACTGAGAAAAAAGTAAACTGCAACATGTGACGTCATTCCTTCGTCAAGCAAATGCGATCTCCTATTTCATAAACCATTAAATATTTAGTAACTAGATTGATGGCAGATTAAAGTGTCTACGGATCATTGGCTAGATGCGCTAGCATACCTCCTGACAGGCGCAATGAAGACTGAATGTCTGTATGTTGTCTGTATGCAGGGCGCTAGCCCTGCACTTCGACGTCCTTCGAGTGGTGATTTTATGGACGATTTATAACTAATCACTATGGTAAAAAACAACTAATAGTATCAAAATATACAGAAAATTTGAAGAGGTGTATTTATTAGTGGCGCATTTGTGATTAACTTTCCCGTTTATCTACAGATATCTATATAGAATAATAGTCAAACTAATGGGTACTGGCAGTTAAAAACCTTTTGCAATTTTTGCGTAAGAAATTAGTTTCATGGTAGAAGACTCTTAACGGCTTTAGGCAATCGAAAGATCGATCAGATTTTTAACTTATTCGTAGGAATTGCATCGCTGTTATGTAGAATCCCCTGGTATCGACTGATCTAATAAAATCTGATGAAGCAAGTCTGGATAATAGGTAGGACTATCGACCGAAATGCTTGGAAGATTTCTTCGCTCACTGGACAGCATAGGGTCCAGCGTTTGCTTGTTGCAAAGTCGCCTCATCATGTCTTCCATCATATTCTGGTCTCTGGTCAATCAGTGACCTTGTAAAGCAGAAAATATTCGGGTATTGCTTAGCAATAAATTGCTTCCGATTGTATCAGCAACCCACTCCGCACTACTCCATTTTTTTACGAGACAGACGGCATAATGTTGGTTACAGGGATATTCTGCTTTGTTGGTGATATTAATGTTTGTTTAGGCATCGCCCAGAGGTTTTCCTTTTATGCTTATGGTAGCAGAACCCTTTTTAAGTAGCAGCTACGATCCAATGCAAAAAGAGTATCGCGAAGGCAATATACCCCAGGTGGTGTTACGCGCTTCTAATTGAATAGCAATCAGTTCATGCTGCACCAATCTTCCTCATTTTTCTCTTACTCCAACTGCACGAAATGTTCTGCAAAAATCTGAGCTATCAACTTACGATGCCTCTAAAATTTCTTCAAGCGCATGAGCACTTGACCTAATATACAAATTACAGAGGATGGCGAAATTGTAAGAAAATGACTTTAAACTACTTACTGCAATCTTTTCGGCAATCTTCATTAGTACAGAATAGAAGGCAACCGAAGAAAAGTTAAAGGACCAAAATTAGCGGATGCTTTAGCGATAGGAGTGATTGGCATTGTACGCTAGGCGTCAGGAATTTTGCATTCCATAAAAAACTTGTTAATAAGAACAGCAAGATTTAAGGTGAAGGGGTGAGGGACCATCCAGCCTGACAGCTGATGATCCATGGACATTCTTAAGGTGGCTGACGACGGCTAATAAGCCAGAAATAAGCCATTCCGGTCTCCCTTGTCTTTGTCGGTAATGCCATTCTGTGGTTATCAACTGTCACAACAGACAAGTGAGAATGCCCATTGGAAAAGTGAAATGTTACTTTGAGGGAAGATAGGAGTCATTATGAGTGAGGAAGAAACTTCCATCGAAAGAGTCTGAGTTGGCATCTATATGTGCCAGTGTATTACGATGGCCGGTGGGACACTTACGACTCTCCCTAATTTCAGCAGACGAAAGAGGAAAAAGGGAGGAAGGAGAAGTAAGAAGCTGACTAATATGCAAGTCAATTAGAATGTTAACGTCCTAATGGCTGTCACGTAAGCTCAGTCTTGAGTATTTTGGACAGGGATAATAAATCCTGTTAAGTTTTATCATAACAGCGCCAAAAGGACGACAAAAATTAAACGTTACATTCAAAGGCGTTTTAATGAAGCTTGAGCGCGATTCGACGTTAAATTCTTTAAGGATATACATGTCTGAAGCAGACAATTTTTTGTGGATACGAGTCGCGAACCCTACTTTTTCTCTTCATTTTAGCTAACAGCCCACGTTTAGAGGTGGCATAGATTTTTGGAAGCCCCTATAAGACAGACTGATCTGAATCTGACAGCAGAGCTCAGCTTTTAACCCAAAATGCTAGGAGTGGTTGTTGGAAATTTAATCAGGGAAGTCATCAATGCGAGAATTGTAGGAAAAAAGATCCTCAACGCCTGACAATGAAAGGTTCACATGGTTACAATCTCCACAAAAGAGGATAATATGCTCGAAATACAATATAGCAAGTTATTATTAAAAGAATGTCGAGAAATCAAACGAAAGCACCTTCACGGTTAAAGGAGAAAATAAACACTAACCAATATAATGCCTTTGGAAATAATCAACAAACAGCCCTGCATATAACAAAGATAATGTCTATGAAATAATCATAACAAAAGAGTAAAGACTACAGTCTCCACACGAATTCTGCTAAGCAAAAATATCCATCCCTTTATCCCTGTTATATGATAAAGATTTTCTATTTGTTCAAAAACAGCAGAATTGAGAGTGAGTAGCTGGTTACGAATCAGTATCACCACTTAACCACGTCTCTTAAATACAAATCCCGTCGGTCCTTCTGTGTTTTTTCAGCTAAAAGCCACGGATGAAACGGAGAAGTAAGTGTTGTCCATTAGACCGGCAAAGTGGCTGTTTCGGCTTTCTAATCTTCTGAGTGCTGATTCAGGTAATTTGGACTTCACTAAGCTACATCTCATACATCACATGGGAACTTGTAGACGACTTCTTTCTTGTCAAAATAGCTAAGCCTATGCTTAGGGTGTACAATCGGCGTGCACAACGCAGTCATGGGTTTGTGCGCCACCGGGATTTGGTGCTTCATTAGACATCTTTTAATAAGCTCAGAATGATTTTTAAGAGTTTGCCAAATTTTGGTCCGAGCGTGTAACTGGAAGTACCAGTGTCCGTTCCCTCTCACTCTTAATGTTTCAAGCCTCATGGCACAACATCTTCAGGATACTCATTCCGGGAAAATAATTCTCATAAGTAAGTCGGTACGACCGGATAGTCAGTAAGTTTTTTCTCGTGTAGACAGACAGTTGATAGTGGTCTGTTCTTGAGAGGTAGGATAGTTACTCAAACATGATGATATAATTTCCGTGTAAATTTCATTGCCTTAAGCCGATGTGCTTAATGTCCCATCAATATCTCGTTGTACAAGAATATCTAGAAACGTGTAAACGTCCTAGTTGCGTTTGAATTTCATTCCCGGAACATTTAACTTCCCATTGTTGTGGCGAGTTTTAAGTTGGTCAATTTTAACGACAATTAATATGCCAGACACAAGTTAGGGCTAACCAGCGGAACACATGCTGCCTATTATTTCCGTATTGTGATTTCAGCAACAAACCTAAAGATTCGTGACCTCATAATGGTTCCTTGCGGTTGTCGATATTAATATCGGCCGACTTAAATGTTCAGCTCCAGGTATGATGGTTGCAAGAAAATACTTGTCCTAAAACAGCAGGAGTGCTTCTGTACATTCTTCCACTAAATCAAGCGGTATACGCGTGTATAGATAAACGAAATAGAAGAAGACTTTCATGACATCAATTCAAGTTGTCATTTGCTATAATTTATTTAGAAAATTTGCTGAGCCCTCACTTGAGTTTTCCCAATTCGTTGTCAGCGGATGAAGCTGGTAGGATAGCTACTTGGAAATTTTGCGATTATATGCTTCGATTAACGATACTGTCGATTGCATTGGGACCTTTGTTTGTGAACATTAGGCCGTCTACATATCTTACGATGATCGGTTCAGTTGCTTTTTTCCATGTAAGACACCTCAGTACTGTAGAAATAAATGCGCTCTGTGTCTCGTTAGGTTCGTACAGACTGATTTACAAGTAGCTCTATCTTAGAGCCCCAGCAGCAGCTTCTCATTGTAGTCTGCTTTGTCCAAAACTGTAATTGTACTTCCATCGTTCTCGGGAAAGTGATATTAATCTTTTCTGATTTTAGAATGTAACGCCCTTCATTCTTACGTGATGGCTGCGGAAAATGGGTTGGATCATTTACAGCTCGTTCGGTACTGTTTCGGATGGCAAATCATTAATATTTCGTGAGGTTTGCTACTGACATGATGGAGTACAAGCCTGCGAGGTAGTGCAATTAGTTTGAATCAGAAAGATCACACTTAAGTCCCAACGGAAAACACAACCTATTCCGTTGTTGTAAGGATTCTCGATGACAGCCTTATAACCTTCTTTCTTGACTGCATCTGTTTGTTGGAAGGTGTTCATTTGTTTTCCGCCTCAAATGGACGTCAAATGGTCCTTTAAATTTCTTTTTGAGACATCAAGAATTGTGAGCGAGTTTGACTCACGCAAAACTGTATGTGTTGGTGGTTAGAAATTTTAGGCTTTTGAACTCGGTAATGGACATCGGAACGGCATGCAAAGGCATGCCTTGGCCGTGACGAACTGTAATTTAGTGTACCTGGATTTATTTAGCGTCAAATTTAGCACGCACATATTCCGGAAAATCCTCCTGTTTGGACATCTATATAGACCTATTAATTGTCGTCGTATTTGATTTTCGCCGCCTGCACATTTTTACATCACCGCGCTTGAAGAAGAGCGTATCATTTCATGAACTTTGGCACATTGCCAACGATTCAGTGCATATTAAACCAACAGCCTGAAAATGTTCATCCTGAAAAGGCCGCACATATGTGCTGCGAACTTAATTAGCATTTCGAAAGGACAATGAGGATGTAAGTAGCTACCCAAGTGATGGGAGAAGTGGAAATTATTAATTTTGAAGAGTTTCGTGTACGGGAAATATCGCCGATTTGCTAGATTTGCTTAAAGATACAGAGCATATGCTTGAACAGCATGATACTTTAGACAGTACGTTCTATTTGGTTGAATTGGATATATCACAATGTAAAGTAACATTCGGCAACATTTCTTTAAAGAGTTCTGTTACTGTCATCTTTGGTAAGCATGGAAAATGTCGCACTGGAGGTCAGTGCAAAGCAAGTGTCATTTTGCTCAGAGGCACTTAATACTAGGCAGAGCGGGCTGCACAGGTAAGCCCAGTCTGTCTTCTGGGCAAATATTCCGGGCGACCGTACACGCAAAAAAGAGAGAGATTTTTGTTCACCGAGAACACGCCCCACCACAATGGGATTTGCAGGCAATGTGTAAACGCTATTGTTTATTGACATAAAAATGCACGAAGTGTGGACGAGCCTGTGTAGAAAAGTGTTTAGAAGAAGACGAAGTCACGATCACGGGAACAGTAGCTTTATTGGTCTTAACTTTCGAATTCGCATAGGAGTTCATATTAAGAGACGATTCGAGTGCGGCAACGTCTGAAGATTTATGTCGTTGTACCATTGCATACGTACACACCCATGACGGAAAAACGGATGAGAGACATCAACCATTTGGCACTCCCTACCGTACATGAAGAATGTGTCCGAGGCCACAGAAGGCATTGCGGCAGAGGAAGGCGTGGGTATCGCCCATCACTCGGCGTCTATCATGCGTAGGAGAATAATGAAGATGAGGGATCGGCTCTACGCATTTGAGCAATAGGGCGTAGTCTATCAAATCCCTTGCCGCGACTGCCCTTACCATTACACAGGCCAGACAGGGCGACATCTCAGCTCATGAATGCTCGGGAAGACATGGGTCGTTCGAGAGTCGACTCATTATCTCAACTCGCCATTCACAGGCTAGAGGAAGTCCATGAGTTCAACTTCGCCAACACGCCGATACTGGCGCGGGCCGGCAACAATAGGGGCGCGAACAGTCGGGAGGCGTGGTCGTCGGACACCAGGCACATTGACTTGCCTGTGTGTTATCACGCGCCACGCCCACCCAGCCAGGTGGCGCAACTCACATCACCGCGATGGACGAACGCGGTCTCCACGCAGGGGGACCATTGTGGGTCAGGCAACACGAACCAAAACTAGTCACGGGCGTAACCCCCATTGAATGGTACAACGGTAAAAATGTTTACATGTCCCTGGAATATAACAGTCTCAGATGATAAACTTATGTTCGAGTTCGAAAGCTAAAACCAAAAAAGCTAACGTTCCAGTGATCGCGCCTTCGTCTTCTTCTAAACTGGCCAATTGATACTCTTGTGAATTTGATTCCCCGTGACATTGGTATAGCGTTCAATGTAGCCCGCGTTAGGTAACGGTTGCATCTTGGCCATCGTTTTCGAACTGTCCGACGAATGTGCAGCCATAGGCGAGGAGTTACATACTCCTCTAAAGATCCACCTTAGCAATGCTTTTCAGAGCGGGGGTATCTGCAAACAATAGATCACGGATACCGATTTTCGATAATCGTGAAAGTACTTGCAGGTATCGAATTTTGAGCAGTTGTCTGTCCGTCAAGTAGTCGATGTCGATTTTTGAAAGCCCGTCATGACGGACATTCGACTTCGTGTCAGACGACATAAAATTGGGAGTAATTAGGACGAGTAAACAGCTCTGCTTCACCTCATTTATCACAGGGAACGCTTAAATGGCAGCCGCATTGGCGCTGGCGCATACCGTCATCTCGTCGAGCATTCGTTTACCGTGTGAGTGAATCGCTCGCATATCTGTATTTCATTCTCGTTCTCCAGAGTCAGTTGTGGTTCACTGTGTCGAAAATCCTACTCAGATCTCAGACGATGGTTTAGTGACCGGTCCAAATCAATTGGCATTTTATTTGCAGTTGGGGCTTTGTGGAGATCATGAATGTGGTCTGGCAGTCTCCCTGGGACCCACACTGACTTTATGGAAGTGGGCCCTGTTCCAGTTGCGTATTTGAACGATTAAGCAAGTCGCGGGCGTGGAGCTTTTGGCAGTGCTGTGATAGGTGATGGCTCTGTAACAATCATAGATTTGGCGATTTTTCTGCGCTTACATATTTACACGATGGGGATAGATTGCAGCTGGTAGCCAGGCCCTGTATTACAGGTTGCTGATAATTTTGTTTGCAGGGGTTATTTTTTAGAGTTCCCTAATCACATCTCACCCATGTGGATTCCGTTTTGCGTTTGAGGTTAGGATTAGGGTACCGGTTAATGGTTTCCGATTTTCGGGTTAGGGTTATGCATTTAGGCTTAAGTTTTCGGGTTACAGTTAGGGTTTGCGCGTACGATTAGGTTTCAGTATTACTGTTAAGCTTTTTTTCAGTCACGGTTATATCTAAGAGCTACGCTTCCGTTTACGATTTCGGTTACGGTTAGGGTTGGAGTTGTCGTTAAGGACAACGGATAACATTTAAGGTTGAGGTTAGGGTTGGGCTAAGTTTAGGATTAGGGTTAAGGTCGTCGTCCGCTTCCCCATTCCTGGCTACTAACTGCAATCTAGCCAACAACTGTTGCAGTGTTTGTGGCTTTCGAGATTTAGCCTTGACGAAACATCTCCTTTAATGGTGAAGTAAGCTTATTTATCAGCACAGGGCTCAAATATTTGCTGCCCTTGGCCTCAACATATTGGGCTCCCAGCAATTTTCCACTGAGAGGCAGCCGCAATGTTTTGATTATATGTTGGATAGAAGTCGAGACGGGCACTTAGATGTTGGTTTCCATATGCAGTAGCCCGACGTTGGCTTTTTTGGAAATTGAGGAGGAAAAAGGGATGAATCTTGTGCTTCCCCGGATTGGCCATTTCTCCTGCTTCCTACGTATTCCGCAACCACTCCTTGACTGGGCTTTGGGTTCGAAAGGATGCGGCTGTGTGCAGACGTGTGTAGAATTTTCGCCGAGGAGAATGGTGTGCGGTTTGTTAGTTTGTCGTCAAAAATCTAGTCTTGTTGCCGCCGACGTGCGTGAACGCAGACTTCCATTGGCGAGGTCTTCATTAAAGGCTTCGGCTCCATTCACTGGGTGATGATTTTGCTATACGTCCCCCGGTTCTCTATTTCTTCCACTTTTACGTTCAGTCAGCTGACAAGATGCAGTGGCCTCTCCAACGTACCATGAAATAAAGCATTTTACGAAAGTTTCTGCTGATGGCCTGTAGCCGCCTGTATAAGTGCAGTTGCAGAATAAGCAGAGAGCTGAGAGCACCAATGCCCGCTCAACAGTTATCATTATAAACCACTTTTGTCATTAGCACGTCTGACTAACCATGCCTGAGAACGAGAAGTAGGTCCAGCTTTTTGGTCATTGACGACCCTAGTCAGGTAGGACAGACGTCTCACGACATTGCTTCTGAAGGCGATGTGGAATCTGAGGTTTCTTTGCGCGGTCCTGGACAATACCATCGAGAAGAAGGTATGCCGATATCCATCTACTCCAGTAGTCCACTTTCAGAGAAGCAGGTCTCAGTGACAGCTATAATATCCTCTTAGTATAGGATTAGTTTGACGTTTAGTTTACCCATCGTGCTATACCTTAACGCGTAAATGGAAACGTCGCAAGGCTACAGCTATGGTGACATCAACCGGACTGACCTCATCGTTAAGCTATTCCCAAGAATAGGCAAAAATAGTTATTACTGTGGTAATCACCTACGAACTCTATGATGGCTTTCTAGAAAAACGATATGGTTTTCAGCAAAAAGCATTGTCAGTTCATTTGGTCTAGCTGAAGAATTTAATTCATCCTAAACATGGAATTTCTGCGGCTGATCATGTCCAATTATAAACAACCGTGGAGATACGGTCAGCCCAGTGTGTGCCTCGACGCCACCATCCATGTTCTGAAAGACTGTGGTAAATTAGCCACCGTTTGTTTCATTCCACGACAACACTGACTGACGAATCATTTTGTGATCGTGGAACTTTATTTCTGATCGGGGATTCGGCCCCTTGAAGATCTGGTAGAAGGTAAATTTCGGAGTAATTTATGTCATGCCTTAATATAATCCGAAAGAGAATTCACGTGGACATGCGGCAATCTTTAGTGCCTATTGGCAGGCTGAACAACCGTCCCACGGTGTTATTTCTAATGAAAAATTCAAATGAGACGAAAGGTAGCTATGACCATGGGGTATCATTCTGACAGCAATGTACTCATGAGACATCTACCACAATTTTCTGAATTAAATAAAGGCTGGTACCAATTGAATCAGCATAATCCCTTTATAGGGTGACGTATCTAACTGTCAGATTGAGCACTGGTACCTAAATAAACTGAGGGAAATCAGAGCATATGTACGATGTTGATAGTCGTGCTGATTTTGCGAGTACGTATCCTAACTAAAGGACTCTCGGTGTCGGCAAACGATACCGCCCTTAGGTCACATGCGCGAGATTACTAGGTGTACGCTAAGGGCAAGTTCGGAGACAAGAAAATTATTCATAAGTTGCTGCCTCTCGTGTGGAGAATGACACTTAGCTTGCACAAGAGAATTATATTTCAATTCACCGCGATGAGGATGGGGGAAGGATTTAAACTTACAAAATTGTCCATGACTGACTGTATTGCAGATGACATCTAGTTGAGTAAAATCATAGTGGCAGAACTGCATTAGAAACTCTGGCGTTCTAACACGTCTGGCCCATTTACTCAACCTGTCAGATTTGGAGAGGCTGGCAAAAATGGGAACAATAGGATCCATTTTCTAGAGTGACATTCTTGACTGCCAGTTTGAGTAGTGTTCCTCTTCCAACTGCGGGAAAGGAGGTCTAATGGACAGTGTTGATCGTCTTGCACGTTCTTCTGACCAGTTTTTCGGTCCACAAGGCGTAGACAGGGCACAGACACGGTGTTTTGCCGCAGTTTTCAGGGCACCTCTTCGACCACCCACCACGCGAATGATCTAACAATGCTGCCCTTGCATTGCATTGCACATTCGTCTCAGACAAACATCGAATGGCACTCCATAAGTCACGAATTACCCTTAGCGCATTAGCGTCTCGAGTTTGCATGGTTGCTCTACAAATTGCACCTCGCACGCTCGATATAACCTTAATGCATGAAGGGGTCATTAATTCGGAGACGACGACGAAGACGACGACGACGACATGTGAAGGCGTAGACACGCACAGCCGGACATCCTCATCTGCCGTTGTTCGCTGGTTTAAGATGATTTTGTGTGTGAAGTCGCTGTGCTGTACAAATTTTCGTGGAACCACCCATAGCAGCAGGGTGTAGGGTTGGCTGTTAGCGAATCATTTTTAGTAACTGTTACCACCCAACATGACTACACAACAAGTGCAAGGTGACGTCGCCTAGGATCTATTTTTATGCTTGCCAATCTTCGACATTGTATCAATGCGATATTGCCGCTGAAAATGCTGCATCTGAAGCCTTGATTGCCATCAAGAGTCGGGATCGGTCTTGGGTTTACAACTTGTAGAAGGAGAATTCCTAATTCTTGATCATCGGATCTCTCATTCGAGCTGAGCTCACACAGTACCAACGGCAGTCTCGCGAGGATGGATGACGAAGGCCAATCCAAGCGACTATTCTACGGCCATATACATAGCTGCAGGTGGTCGCTGATATGCAGGGCAAAAACGATGCTGAAGAACCAACTTGAACTCTCTCAAACGCGTACAAATCAATACAGCGGCCTGGAACGATCTCGTATTCGACTGATCTGTCTGGAGAAGAGCATTGAAGACACGTGTCAAGGCAACACAACAAGAATGGAATCGGCACCTCTCATGCTAATACGATTACTTGGGATTGGCTTGTTCTCAGTGTGGACCTCTGCTCCTATGACACACATGAGATCCTAGCTGCGCACCTCATTATGTGGAATCTTAATGTGTTGTTTTGGAGCCGGTTCGTTTGACTGGCACCCTCTCAGCCACTGCACCCAAGTTGAACTTCTGTTGGTTGACCTTCTCGTACAATATCCTCGTAAACGGGAGAGGGGAGAGATGGTGAGGTCGACTCTCAGCACATATTACTCATTATTAAGCTATTCCTTCTATGGCTGCTTGCTTAATAGCGTACTTTGAGGTGCTGCCACGTGATGGGATAAGTTGACCGTTCTGTCAGGACGGAGAACCAAGCTATAACGTCTCCTCACTCATTTGGATCCGATCCGCCTCTCCTTTTTCATGTGTGAAATGCCGATCCTTTGTAGGCAGTATGGAGACTTAGTGAGAGGCACAGCTACGGGTTCACGCTATGCCAGCCACCTTCGCCCGATTCCGCTACCGGTCTTCACGAATCTGTCTTGATGCCGTTTTCAGGTAGGAGAGGAGAGCGTGTGGCAGGCACAGCGAAATTTTACTATCACTCTAAACTCATTGGTTCGCCAGTCAACGTCCCTGCGGCCACCCTGTTGTAGGCCAAACGAAGGCCGAAGTGTTGTATGCTGTAGGTCATCCTTTTTTATTACAGTGGTCGTTTAATTTCTTACTACACGCATCAACCCTTCATTTGACGATTCGCAGATGAGATATTTGTGTTAATTCATGAAATGCTTACCGAAATCCTTAAATCTTTTTTTTATCTCGAAAAGATTACTTAAGTAGGGTTGTGAAATCAATCAGCCCGCAGCATAATTCCGCAATAATTCAGTTACCTCTAGATGACGACTTTCGAACGAACTTCGTTCTCGTCGCATGCTACAACCCAAATTTATAAATTTACTGCATAGATAGCATGATTTTTTCTCATTGGTCTTAGTTGCCCATAAAAGTCGAATTATATTTCATGACAAACTTTCATAAAAGTTTTCATTCGTTTCCTCATGCGGTAGAAAATTAAGTCTTCCATCAGTCATGTACTCGAAAAAGGGGATAATATGGTTTTCAAAATCTCTTCCAATTCCCGAATAATGTTGAATCCAACCTGCCGTCAAACTTGCATCCGGCGTTTCCAAACTACAAGCCGTATACTTTCAGCGTACAGAAAACCGTACATTTCTTTACGGTATTAGGAGAAAACCACATGGATTTCATAAAATGCAGTAGTGGATATGAGCCGTATTCTAAACGTCATAAACAACATTAGTGAATGAAGAAATTCGATGATTTATGAGCGGGCAGTTCACGGTATTAAAAATTGAATAATAAGAAACTTTTTAAAAATCAGATAATACCCTTTTGTATATAGAATTGAAAAAAGACGTCAGTTTCTGCCAAACTATAAAAAGAATGAATACTTTTCGTAAGTTTTTTATGAAATATAATTAAATTTTTAAGGATATCAAAAAGCAAAGGGAAAAATGCATGCTACATATGTAGCCATTTCTTACAGAGTTGGGTTTTCCCATGCGGCCGATAGGGAGTTCGTTCAAAAGTCGGCATCCGGATGTAACCGAATTACTAAGTAATTATGGTGTATGGTGACTTATTTACTTCCCTACCAAAGTAATTCTTTCGAAACGAAAAGCATTTTAGAATTTCGGTTTACATTTAATGAGTTAACACACTTACTGTGCATGCATTCTCTCTCTCATTCTTTATTGTTCTCCCATCCTTTTTTCTGCCTTGCTTAAAAAAATGTATGTTAACTTTAAAAAGGTCCGCCGGAAAGTTCGCTTCTGCTACCTATGTTCCTTCTGTACTTTTAGTCGGCATTATCATAGAGCGACATTTCACAGCGGTCAGGCATTCTGCTAGTCTAATTCGGCATGACGTCGCCCATCCCCCATATTCGGAACTAATCACTGAGAAGTCCTTCCGCTCATGTGCCGTGGCTTTTGATACATCTCTTTCCGTACATCAGCATATCAACCTTCTGTACTGCCATTCCTGGCACGCTATCTCACGTGCAACGAGGAAAAAATACAGAAATTAAGACGTCAACTGTCCCTGTAATAGCTGTTGCTTGCAGTGTAAACCTTTTTGACTTTTAAGTGATTTGCTAACAAAAATGATGTTCACAGTGAATCGAGCCCTTTTTGCTCTAAATGTTAAATGTGTACTTTCAAAATGGAACAAATTTCTTTCTCTCTCTTTCTCTGTCCTTGTCGCGTAAACTCCCTCCAACTGCATATTGTCACCAATGTGCATTCCCGCCCATGGCACTCATACACCCCACACCAACACATAACAACCTGCAAAGGACGCGCACCGACAGAGTGTGGCCAAGGAGAACTAAATAAGCCTTCTAGTAGGATCAATCTGATCGAGCTTTCCCAACTTTATTGAATAGGGAAGTCGGGTTTATGTTGCCAAATTTGTGCAGCTGAATTACACTGAACTTTGTCAAATCTTCCGATGCAATCTCAAACGACAATCATTATTTGTCTCGTTAAAAACATTTCAAGATAGGTAACCTCCATGTGCGCTATCTAACGGCTTACTTGTATGCAGAGGACATTCTACATGCCTCTCGAACTAAACACGTTTGCTGATATTTTTATTACATTGTCTAATGTCTTGTCTAATTAGTCATGTGCAATTATTTGAAATTCTTATTAGCTGTGGCAGGATGTTTACCGTTAATACCAAATGAATACATAAGACTATCCTCACATTTAATTATAACTTTGATTCACCTCAACGTAATCGAAATTACCTAAACCGTGGTTCACTACCCTCCGAAGGTCCTATTACATCATTGTGATCATCTAGCTAGGAGGCAATTTTCATTTCCCAGAGTCCTACGATAATGTTGAGGGATGGGCAAACTGGTCCGATATATCCGCGATGAGCTGAATGACATTTACTTTTAATAAGCTAATAGTCTTTGCGCATTGACTTAAAACACTGCTGTGTCCCCATATCAATCACGACTGGAAAATAAAGCATTATCAAAGTTCTGTAACCATGACTACCTGATAAAAAGCGGATAAGTAAGAGCTATTCACCCACCCTTGATGCTTTTGCTATATAAATCTCACCTTATGTGGTACCCAACTGGATCTTTAGTTGTTTTTATCTGAGATGTTGGGTGAGGATGAAACCAAATTTGATTTTACTCCTACAAGCGGGAAGGAAAGTGAGCACAGTGAGAAATTACAGCAAATTGCATATAGTCTTCTCTAACCTTCCGAAATCAACCAACATCTTATAATCTAATGAGGTGGTAACGCCGTGAAACACTGCGATGAAACATATTGATGGCTAGGCTGACAAACGGTTGTCCGGCATTCCTCTATCACCAGCTGGTTCAGGAACTGACCGACTCGAGCGACAAGCACCGATGCGTGCGGGATTGCTGAACACTGCATCGTTCCTACAGAATCATATTGGAAAATCGAAAGGACAAAAAGTAAGTCGACGACCATCACCTGAAAAAGCATGTCGAAAAAGCTATGCTTCTGTGCTTAAGAAACGTTATTTCAAGTCAAAGTTCTTCAGCGAATAGTCGTAGATTTGCACCGTGCGAAATTAACCAATTGTAGAGTCGAAAGCGAGCAGCGATATTTAAAGCCAGCTCCAGAGCTTTTGAAGGCACCCAGTCAGTAGCAGGTTAATAAACGACACTCAGGCTAGTTCGATGATGTCGGTATACCAGATGAGGCATCGCAATCGTGTCATAATATTTATATCATTGGGTTTTATGTTTTTCCTGCTGTTCCTGTTGTCTCCTCGAGCCCCTGAAGAAGAGACAACCCTCTCTTCTGCACAGTACCTGGCACAACGATGCCATATCCTCTTTTCAGACAACGCGCCGGATATACACAATGAGTCCAAACGACTCATTCCCCTGGAGACGCATGAATACTTTCTAAGTCTAAACAACCATCACGGCAAAAACTGCAAGAACTTCAAGCAAAAATTGTTCCCTGCAGAAGTACCGATTAGCGAGGCAGAGAGAGCATTTCCTCTGGCATTTCTCCTTACGGACATTAATCAAGTGGCGCGACTACTGCGCATCATATATCGGCCACAAAACTTCTACGCCATTCACGTGGACAAAAAGTCCCCACCCATGTTCTACAAGGCAGTCCAAGAAGTTGCAAAATGCTTTGGGGACAATGTTGGCGTAGTTCCTCGGAGCGAATGTGTTAACGTCACCTGGGGAGAATACACGGTCCTTGAACAGGAGCTTGTTACTGCGCGTCTGCTGCTCAAAATGGGGAAATGGAAGTATTTGATAAATTTGACTGGCCAGGAACTACCTCTGAAGACAAATCTGGAATTAGTGCTAGGTCTCAAGGCGCTCAACGGCTCAAACATTGTCGATGCTATCCTCAAACGTCGGGACGAGTGGCGAATCCCTAAAGTCAACTTATCATTTCCGGTAAGTAGACAATATTCCATCTTAAATCTGAAGTATCATTTATTATACCCTAACTCGACTTTAGAGGATTTCTCATGATAGTTTGTCAGGAAAATCTTCTCCCCAGTGTCTCTTACTTGCACTTACTTCTCTTAGTAGTTCACGCACATTTCAGAATGCATGTTGCTTTGCGTACGTAAGGTAGCAAATACTTCCAATAAAAAACAGGATGCCCAGCATTCTGCTATCGATGGGACTCATTCTAACCAAACCCAACCCAGATAGTTGCTGATTTCAGCATCTCAAGTTTGGCTCCGGTCGAAATGCAGTTTGGATTTGAAAAGGGATTTGTCATCTTTGGGACGCCGAAGCACGTTATGCAGCTGTTCTACGGATATCTTTTTTGCACGTTATCAGATGATCTGTGTGGGGCATACGAAACGCCTGTTGAAAAGGCAAACGCCAATACGCCTTACCCGCGATAGCCAGGTTAACACGGTCTTCTGAGAAATTAAATAAAAAATTACAAAACTCTGCTCTTTAAACATGAAAGTAACAGGGAACCCTATGCTTTTGCAGTAACTGTTTAAATGAAAAAATACTTGTTAAATATTTCTCACTCAATCTCAGTCGAGAAATGTGTAACAAATATGCAATATTAATAAACGTAACAATTTACGCAACAGATTACCTATAAATGTTAAAGGCAGTAAAAATGAAAAAAAAAACAATCCACAGTGCAATGAGGCTAAATTAATCCAAATGGGCATCTTAGTCGCCAGTCAACTTACCCAATCAAACTGACATATGTCAATTCAATTAATTTTATAAGATGACAAATGTGGGTCTGCTCTATCACAGTATAAAAATGCGGTCCTATAGAACCAGTGACCAAAAGTTCATGATGCGGTTGCTCTCATGGATGTGGAAGAAAATTGTATAGGGTTTACGGGTGGGCATTTTGGAGGCTACAGGTAGAATTTTCGGGTTTCTCTTCAATTGGAACAGGAGATGCTCGACGAGGTCGGACTGCGCAGGTTATGCCCATAGGTAGCCGGGGGCATGTTGGGAGGGGTCGGGCGTTGCCGATGTGGATCGGGGGCGCTCGGGGCATGCAAGTGGCTTTTTTGGCTTTGGCAGTGGCGATCCAGGTTAGTTCGTAGACTGTTGCCCCTGTTTTCATTGTCCTTCTCCAAACCGGTCGATCCAATACGAGGCCGCTGTGTTGATTTGCACGTCTTTAAGGAAACTCAAGGTGCTCCTGCAGCATTGTTTTCGTCCTTCTTGTCAGCGACCACCTGCAGTTATGTACATCGCCGTAGAATAGTCGCTTGGACAGGCGTTCATCTTTCATCCTCGCGAGACTGCCGTTCCAGTACAGTTGAATTTGCCTCAACAGGGCCTGTATGCGGAAACTTCCGAATGATTCACGGACTCCCGTATCTGGGTGGCCTGTCTTGACATCTCAGTTACAGTATTTTTCTGAGACAGTTGTGGTGGAAGTTGCTACGTTTCCTGGCTTGATTTGTATTGACTGTCCAGGTCTCTGCGTCATGCGACAGCGGTGCCAATAAGGCAGCTTCGTGTTTCTTCGGTTTAGTGTTGAGATGAAGGCTATGCCGATCACACACAGTGTCTTGCCGGCGGAAGAGGGCTTGGTTGGCTTTGGGGACCCCATGGACTACTTCGCCGTAGTATTTGGTCCTGTGTGAGTTCAGCTCGATTGAGAGATCTGGTGATCAAGAATTTCGAATTCTCATTCTACATGTTGCAAACTCAAGACCGATCCCGATTTTCGATGGAAATCAAGGCTTTAGAATCAGCATCGCCAGCAACAATATAGTACGAATACAATGTCGATATAAGCAAGCATAAAAAGCAAATTCTAGGCGTAGCCAACTGACACTTGTTGCGTAGTCATTTTGGGTGGTGACATTTACTGAAAATGATTCCATAATAGTCAACCGCATTAGTCAATCCTACACCCTGCTGTCATGTGTCGTTCCATGAAGATGTGAACAGCATGGCGCTACACCCAGGAAATCATTTTGCTAAATGAAAGCAGGTGAGGATGCTCGCCGTGTGCGTGTCTGCGCCTTCACAGGTCGTCGTCGTCGTCATCTCAGAATTAATCACCACACTCAGTCGCCTCTTCGAGCTAAAAGGTCATGCGGAAAGCTTGACATGCAATTTGTATGTGAACTACCCGAACTCGAGGCGCTATCGCGTTACGCAAAATTCGTGACTTATGTAGTGCTATTATATGTTTGTCTGAGATGAATGTGCATTTCAATGTATTGGCAGCATTTTTCGCTAATTCGCGGGGTGGGTGGTCGAACAGGTGCCCTGAACATTGTGGGAAACACGTACTAGCAGCCCGTCTATGGCTTGTATGCCTAAAAGCTGGTCAAGATAATATGCAAGACGATCATCACCGTCCATTGGCTCTCCTTTTCCACTGTTGGAAGTGGAACACTACTCAACCTGACAGTCAAGAATGAAAACGGATCTTGTTGCTCCCATTGATTCTCGTCTTTCCAAATCTGACAGCTGGAGAAAATGGGCCAGACGGGTGAGAACGCCAGAGTATCTAATACAGCTCCGCCACTATGATTTTACGCAAGTAGATGTCATCTGCGATACAGTCAACCATAGACAACTTCGTAAATTGAAATCCTTCCTCCATCCTTATCGCACTGAACGGAAGGATAATTCTCGTGTCTCTGGATTTGAGCCTAGCATAATCCTTATACTCTGGCTTTCTAACAGGTCTGGTCCACTGCCAATATAAGCGAAAAGACGAGTCCCAGGAAGTAGTCTTGAAGAAGGATACACGATCGCCGAGACAAGAGCTTTATTATCCTGACGTTTCGGATTCCTACTCGAATCCATCATCAGAGGCAAAAAAGCAGAAACGGGTGGTTGTTGCACAAGGGGCTGCGGTGTTTACAGGATGCAATAGTCGTGCTACCGCATACCTCTGAACATCCACGGTTCCCCCTGTGCGTGTCTGCGCCTTCACATGTTGTTGTCTCTGAATAAATCACCACACTCGGTAGCATCTTCGAGCAAAAAGGTCATGCGGAGAGTGCGACGCGTAATCTGTAGGAGAACCACGCAAACTCGGGCGTTATCGCGCTGAGGAAAATTGGTGTCCTATGAAGTGCAACTCGATGTTTGTCTCAGATGAATGTGCACCGCAATGCAAGGAGATAATTGTGCGCTCATTCTCAGGGACGATGGTCAAGCAGGTGCCCCGAACACTGCGGCAAAAAACCGTGTCTGTAGCCTGTCTATGGCTTGTAGACCAACAACTGGTCAAAATAACATGTAAAAGGATCACCACCATCCATTAGCCCTCCTTTCCTGCAGTTGGAAGTGGAACACAACTCAATCTGTCAGTTAAGAATGTCACTCTAGAAAATGGATTCTATCGTTCACATTGTTGCCAGCCTCTCCAAAGCTGACAGCTGTAGTAGAAGAGCCAGACGTGTTAGAACGCCAGAGTATCTAATACAGCTCTATCACTATGATTTTACGCCACTAGATATCGTCTGCAACACAGTCGGTCATAGACACTTTCGTAAATTTAAATCCTTCCTCCACCCCCATCGCTGTGAACTGTAGGATTATTCTCTTGTCTCCAGAGCTGTGCCAATCAAAATCCTCATAACCTTGCGCATGTGACTTAATGGCGGTATCGTTTGTCGACATCGAGAATCCCCCTGTTAGGATAGGTACTAGCCAAATCAGCAAGGCTATCGCCACCGTCCATTTTCCCTGCTGTTCCTCAGTTTAGTAAATCGACACTGCTCAATCTGACAGTTAGGAATGTCACTCTAAAAGCGCATCATGCTGATCCAAATGGTACCGGCCTCTCCAAACTCTGACAATTGGAGTAGCTGTCTCATGAGTACACTGCTCACTGGAGGGCACCCCATGGTCATTGCTACCTGTGGTCACAGTCGAATTTGTCATTAGAAATAACGCCGTTGGACGGTTGTTTTGGCTGCCAATAGGCGTTGAAGATTGCTCCATGACCATGAAGCCGCCACTCTGAGAGAGCGAATAAGTCACCGTCGTCAGCTGCCCCGCCACTCTTCAGCCCACTTACCACGCTTCTAGTCGCTGTACCGGATGCGAAAAAAATTGTCATTCTTGGTGCCGTCAATGCT
Organism: Spirometra erinaceieuropaei; assembly: GCA_902702965.1. Lineage (NCBI taxonomy): Eukaryota > Metazoa > Platyhelminthes > Cestoda > Diphyllobothriidea > Diphyllobothriidae > Spirometra > Spirometra erinaceieuropaei. The sequence goes on from CACRXP010000066.1 coordinate 1,153,419, forward strand.
CGCTGCATAGTATGGGACTGCGAGGAGGATGGCAGTCGGCCTCAGTGGCGCTTTTTCCTTATTTCGAAATTACTGAGAGTGAGGTTTGCTTCATATATCTCCCATGGCCACCTGTCTTCCCCATAAGTGCATACGCATTTGTTATCTGCTTAGTCACACGGTTGTACACAGACGACTCCCGCTAACCTTCCGTCTCTTATGCTGTATTTAAAACAAAGCCGAACACTATTTTATGAGTTAAGGTGTGTAATGACAGTTAACTAGCACTGCCTTCAAAAGAAATTATAGGCTTATACGTAGAAGACATTTACTAGATTAACCAAAAATACGCTTTTGGTCGATATTGTCAAGTTCTCTGCGTCCTTATATAAGTAATCACATTTGATGAATAAATCTATTATTCTACATTTTATAAGATTTAAGTATGACTGGCTGACAATGGCCAATAAGCCAGAAGTGGTCATTCTGGTCTCCCTTATCTTCGTCCACAGTGTTACTTCCCTACATATATTTATAGGAAATTGTACCGACAAAGATACGAGAGAACGGAATGGCCATTTCTGGCCTATTGGTCGTCATTAACCAGTCACACCAAACGCCAAGTATGAATCACTTGCGATTCGAACCCGTGATCTCTAGTCATGGAGTTTGACACTCTATCACTGAGCCATGGACCCGTTGTCCTGTCGATTGTGATCGGGAATATCAATTCTGACTGCTGGGCGCTCACCGTTCAGGTTATAGAACCTGTTGGTTCCGTTGTGCCAAATGAAATCGGGAGGCTACTCGCACGCAAATACGGATTTCGCGTTTTAAGCGCCATTATATCAGACGTCCACCATCTTGTTTGTAGATTCGATACAACAATATTCACGCACTGAGCCCAGTGCGTTTCAGCATTGCCTGAAAATGTATTGAATGATGTTCTACAACGAATAAATGGCTCTAATTTAGACGCCAGAATGAAAAAGCGAGCCGATCTTCAACTAGAGTTGCAATCTCTCCTTCGTCCTATCAACGAAAACAGCAAATCGCCCCTTTTTTTACTGACGGCACATGTCCCTGAAGACATGCATGCAGACGCACGCAACTGTGTCATTGGTTTCCTTCGACAAAAGCAGCACCATCAAGACTTATCCATTGATGAAGATAAGAGGTTAAAGTCTCCAAAGACAGACGACAGTATAGTGAGTGTGTTCGCTGACAAAGGTGGCGCGACCGTCAACACAGAAGACCGATTACATCAACAAGGCGAACCAAGTCTTAAATGACAAGGAAGCCTACGCACCATTCGCGGAGGATTCGATCAAAAAACAGGCCGCAGTTGTGTAAAGAATGAGAATGAGCTCACTCGACTGAAACTCTTAAACCTGATGCGTTCAAATATATGCCCATGCATATGGCCTCCCAAAAGTTCACAAAGAGGATGCGCCATTGGGAATTTCAGTGCCGCTTATGGGATACTTCATCTTCAACCTCATTAAATGGTTGCGAGAATGTGAGTGGAAACACCTCACTGATCGATCACAATATAGCGACAAAAAACTCCTAGGCATTCCGCCAGAAGAACCGAGGCCATCACGTAAGCCCTGATGAGTGTAACATACCGTTTGATGTGGTCGCCCTGTTTTCTTCAATAACACTTTGAGAGCGTAAGGCGACACCAGCAAGATAATCTGTAACATTTCTATGCGATACGTTTCAGAAGTGCGTAGACTCTGTTTCAACTACTACTGTCAATTCAATGGAAATTTATATCGACAGGTTAGGAAAACACCAACGGGCTTGCCAATGTTAATTCTACTCGCAGAACTGTTACTGCATCAAATAGAAGAGTATGTTCTGTAAACTTACAGTCCAAAATGTGGCTCCGATACGTTAATGATACACTTGTTATCATGAAGACCTACGGAGTTGCAGAGTTGCATCAGACCCCGTATAGTATTTTCCTATCTATCCTGTTTACTCGCAAAGAGGCAGGAGAAGGCATCCTCCAGTTTCAAAACATTAATATTTAAAAAATCAGTGATGGTGGCCTTGCAACGAGCGTCTGACACAATGACTCCAATGTAGACGTCATTCTTTATTATGAAAGCAACCATTACGTGGCTCATAAAATGAGCTGTGTACTAACCTTTTATCACCGGGCCTTTCGTTACTGCAACAGCGATGGTCAAACTAAGAAAGAACTCGATTTCTTGTATAAGTTATTATGGATCAACGGATACCGGTAAAGTTTATGAAAAACTCTCTCAGACATCAGAGACAGCCATAAAGTTTTGGTTTTAATGGAAGACCAGAACTACGGAAATTCTACTCACTATCTACGTACAGGACATATCTGAAGCGATCGCCCGACAACTAAACCGGTTTGACATCTCCATTGCACACCAGCCGGCGTTCTTCCTGCGCACAACACTATCACGAATAGAAGACCACGAACCCAGAGTGCGGCAAACAAATGCATTCCGCAAACCGCATTCCGTGTGCTTACTACTCGTGCAACTATGTAGGTCCTTCGTGCAGACTAATTTATACGCGTATATACGAACATAAACTAGCCATCCGTCGACGTGACCCCTTGTCACTCGCTTTCGCACACGCCCTTGAATGCAAACACCGATTCAATTGGGAAGGAACTGAAGTTTTTGCCATTACTAAGACCGGACTGGATCGATAATTCCTTGAAGTTTGACACTGTAACACGACTAGCATCAATCACCGTGTCGATCTTGACGCTCAGTACGAAGATCTGCGTGCCGACCACTGACTTGCGCCCATGACGAAACAACAACCGTTAATCCATACTGGGCCATGCAGAATCTCACCATTTCGCTACCCCCACCGCAGACACAGCAAACAGCAACTGCAATCTCTAACACCTCTTATGATGGCGCACTGACCTCTGCCCCATGCCGGATCGACGACCACTAAGTCCCATTGACTCGCCATCCCACCTACCCTCTAATACAGGAAGTCGCAACAGTTCCCCCTTCCACCCCCCGCTCCAAATTCTAGCCAAATTATGGGCCCACTCCTTTCATGCACTAGTTGCTTGCCTGTTAGTGGCTGTCCTGTCGAGCCAACCAATTTACTCCGACAATTTCGTCAGACGAGGGATTGGTGGTCCTATATCGTATACTCACACTTAAAATTCGGATTTTCCCGACGAGCCTTTTATCTCCATCACATTATCTCGGAATGCACACTATCTCTATTATTCATCATGTATATATGCAGGAAAACGGGCATCTCAAGCAATGTAATTGAAGATAAGTAAGATTATCTGGAAGGGGAATAACCTTTTATGCGTAAATTTCCGAGTCTAGTTACCAAGCTCGACTTTTGGGCTATGTACAAAAACAATTAACTATTTAACCGTATCTAACAAGAGAATCTATGGTTAGCCGAAGCCTGCGCCAATGCGCGGCAAAGGTTATTCTGTTCTCAAAGAATCTTACTTATTTTCAATCATGTATATACGGCAAAGGTATTATGCTGTACTCCCGATATAGGTAGCAACCAAAAGCCCAGACACCTCTTTCGCCGATATTTTACCGCTGCTTGACACAGCTGCGAGGGGTTCGGTTCATCAGTGAGTACCCCAGCGTCTCCCATGCGGTTTCGCGTATATGAACTTCAGAAATGAATCAATCGAATATTTTCAAAAAACGATTCAGTATAAAACATGGAGTTAAGTCTCCGGAACATGACTTCTTATCGTTAGACCCGAAATTTCCCCGAAACCCAAGTTCGCATAGAGGACGCTGGGGGACACACGGAGAAGCCGAACCTCTCGAAGCTGTATCACTCATCAACAGAATATTGGAGAAACACGCGCCTGTGATTTTAGATACTACGCATGTCGGCAGTACGGTACAATACTTTTTCCATGCACAATTTATACTACCCGTATTACTATTTGTTTTTAGAATGGACAATAAGTGGTCATTACACAGCAGTTGATTAACTTCGATTCGAGCGTTCATTGAAATTTAGAGTGTGAAATTAAACAACATGTCCAGGAGACTTAAATCCATGTCGTGCATTGAATAATTTCTTAAATCATTCTCTCTCTCTCTATATATATATTTTGTGATAGTGGGCAACATATATATATATATATATATATATATATATATAATGTTAGGGGGCGCTCACCGATCGTTCATACGGAACTCCGACAAGGCAACGGGCTCGTGGCCTGGTGAGTAGAGGCGTTGACTTCTAAACCAACAGGTCGCGAGTTCGAGGCTCGGGTGTTCCACACTTCGGGCTTGGGTATGGCTGGCTGACGACGGCTAATAAGCCAGAAATGGCCATTCCAGTCTCCCTTGTCTTTGTCGGCAATACCCTTCTGCCTATATATATATCATCATCCATAAAATAAGAATAAAAAGAGGTTATTCCATGGACTACACAGTATTTGTGCTGACGTCTTGGGACCTTCATCGTTTTCATCATTAGATTGATGGGGTAGTTGTTCATTTCTAGACCAGAGTTGCCCTTTCTCGCCGCATGTCAGATAATATAGGCATGCCTGATGCACGAACTCTGACCTGCCTGCTGGCGGGGGATTGGCTTTGGCCTCTGCGTGGCCGATCGGTGGGACGCTCGTGAGACCTATGTGCACTTACCCGCCGTCGTCGCCACTAATTCCGTGTCCTCGTGGGCCCTCCCCCAATAATCTGATCGGCTGATCAGCTGTCCCTCCGCGTGCGATTCGCGTTCGCCTGTTTGGACGCATCGATGGGCCGATGTCTTGCGTCGATCGTCTGACCCACGGCTGACTCTTTCCCCCCTGCTGTGAAGGTTACAACTGTTGAGAGAGCCGTCATTTGTTCGCCAGTGGTTCATGCCTCTGCAGAACAGCCTCAGCAATCGGGCCGGACAGCAGGGAGCCCATCAGTATTTCTTACTTTTGTTCGTAAACCCGGTTGTGTAAAGTGAAGAAAGTTCTGGGGCACACCGCCAGGAGTTCGATGACGTGCATTAGTTCAAGTCCTTGATAGATTCATCAAACCTTCCCTAATGAAGCTTCTAAATTGTGCTGATGGCAGGGCCGCTTGAAATAGAGGGGAATTAAGGAGACCACAATCAGCAAACAGAATTGCTGGTGAAACCATTTCGACAGTCCGAATGTCGGGGTACTGTGGAAGGAGACTATCGGACGCGTTTTGACTTCATTCAGCCATCCGCAATCCTGAGAAGCAGCTGAAACCAGAAACCCAAGCATGTGCTCATTCACAGTGCAGACTGACCACAAAGAGGACCAGCATTTCATCGAATCGACGTTCATCAGTGCCTCGCTACCTGTCATTCTCTGCCGCTGCAGATCCGGCATTTATTCATTCAGGAATGGGCCTACACCGATTCATTCGCTTTCTTGAGCAAACATGCTTCATATGGCTAATATGGCTCACGAACAGACAACAGCGTATTCTACGTATAAACCGTATGTACGTCTATACATGAAAAGTATCATTGGCGACACTGGGAAGGAAGACGAAACCCCCCAGTTTGGGCTTATTTGATGTTATTAGTTAGCCAGCTCCGATCCTAGTTTTTGAAATTCCCGGACCTCCAACCCTCGAATTGTTATTTGGAAGTTAATCTTCCCGGCCACCGAATTGCGGGCTCGATCTCTAGGAGAGTTAGGAAAATCGGTTTGATAAATTTTCGATTCCTATTCCCCAAGGGGTACTCAGATGTAAATCAAGTGCGCAAAAACAGTTTCGGATAATACATCTGTCATCAATCATCAAGTTTTTGTGGTTGCAGATCCATCTGGTATTGGTTTAGTCAGCCTCACAATATTCCTCGTTTCATAAACGTAACTGACGAAAAAAACTTGACTGAACTTGGTTAATAGGGCGCAAAACGTTTGATCCCAATTTGTATATGTATGCCTCTTTAAATAGTTAAGACAAATTTGAGTGTTCATCATGTCCGGCTACCTTGAGAATGGTCATTGCTTATGAGCTTATGTGTAACCCTAGGACTCGGAAATTATTTATTGTCTATTACTCATGAGGCATTTCCTTTTGTATTTTTACCCGAAACAAAGCTGACATGGATGAAGAATGCAGATCACTTCGTGCTGAAAAGGGAATTCGTGGAGTTCATGTGTAACGACCAGAGGGCTATCGAGGTGACAGAGGCGCTGCGTCAGTTCGCATATAAGAAGCACCCCCCTGAGCAGTTATACGAAACCCTCGCCTACAATGCCCATTTGGGAGCCCCTGGCGCCTGTCGGAATCTCCACGAGTTCGGTGATGAGAACGTGGACGTACTTCGCCTTCCGGAAATAGTCCGTTACAAGCTCTGGAGGCCAACCCCATGTCCTACGAAGTACGTCCGTGATATTTGCATTCTCGGATCTCAACATTTGCCGGAATTGATCAACTCCCACAGGCTAATTGCCAACAAGTTCCATGAGGACTATTTTCCCGAAGGATATGACTGTCTTGAGTACGCAATTGCTGATCGTATCTACAAGGGCCCAGCAGCCGCCTTCGATCCTTCCGTTTTCGCGAACCTCTACTGCTCTTCTGACCATATATAACCGATTGAAATCCAAACTGTATATTTTGCAGCTTGTGTAGAATTTACCCATGGTGCTACCTGTAAAAAGTGCACAAAGCAGTAATGCTTGGGGTCTCGTATAATGGGGATGCAAATATTTTTATCTTCACCCTCCTCAATTGCTGTAGCCTTCAAAATTATATCACGGATGCACAAAATCCTTCTGAAGGGATATTGCCAATTTTATATTTTTTTGCTGACCTGTTTCCCCCCCCCCCCCCCCCTTAATAGATGTATTTTAATAAACTTACAGAAACGCATATTGATTGGATGCGTACGTTCGGATGTAGAAGTTGGCACACGGAGTGTGTGAGCTGATGATACACAAAATAATTGGTTTTCTTGCAAACTGCTAAGGCAGTCAGATTCAGTCAGTCAAGAGGATGGTCGTGAACATGGAATCTTGGACACTGCAAAGATATTGCATGCACAATCATATATCTGTGTTTTCATGCATATGGTGGTGCATGGTCAGGTAGGCGAAGTTACTATGCTAGGATGCGGACAGAAGAAGGGACACAGTGGTTGTTTCTGGAACCGACAGCATTCGACGGGCGGCTGGTTAAGTTCTTTGCCTCCAAAAACCACAATATAGACGCCTTTGGTAATATTCGCGAGCACTGTGTGACAACATGCAATGGGTACTATGGAAAAAGACCCAGTAAATATTTCATGCATTAGTTCACTAGGCAACATAATCACTTGTTTTAAGCAGACTGAGAGTTCCAGCTGACGAAAAGTATTAGCAGATAAGTATTCATTATGTGTACGGACAGACAAATCATCAACGAGGTGTGCATTTATTCGCTCCACGTCAAAAGCTATTAAACAAACATATTTTTCACATTATTCAAAAATTCATGCAATATGCCGCAGGTAGTTAAAACCCCAATACTACAATGTATCAAAGTATTTTTTTAATGCATATCTTGCAAGTTAAGTAAAATGTTAATATGCAGTGGAAAATAACAGTTCAAGGCGATAAATTTATCTGCATCCCATCGCATGGAAATTCTACTATGTGGTTATGTAGCCCAACTTGATGGACGCAATACCGTTGGGGTTGGGACTTTGGGTTAGGGTTAGAATCCATAGCTAGGCTTAGTATTAGGGGTAAGGGGTGCGAGTTAGCAGTTAGGGTTAGGGGCTTAAGTTAGGGGTTATGGTTAAGAATTGGAGTTTGGGATTCGAGATAGGGAGAACGGTAAATGGTTAGGGGAACTATTTCTGAACCACTCTAAAAACAACCACGCATTAACAATAGATTTTCTTTTGTACACAACTACTTGACCTCCTCGCCTGTGCATTCCCCGGCCCTACCTGTAAAAGCCCACATCACAACCGGACCCCTATCACAGGTGGCTGGAGTGTGTTTACTCCAGGTGGGGCAATATAACCACATCTGACCTATGTGGCATTTGCATTGACATTCAACAATCAGCCAGAATTGCATTTTGCTATAAATAATTCAGGGCAAGAGCACAAAAAACATGATGAAAGCAGCGTTTCGTATATTTATGTTCTGAGAAGTTGATGCATGACTGGAATGGTTTCCTTAATCGCACATATATGAGAATGTCATAAATGGCCTTCTATGCAACTAACCTTGAATAAAAGTCAGAAGAATTAACCAAACACTTGTACATATACTGTGTGACAGGAAGAGGTAAGACTCGCCGCCGCATGTAAGTCAGACATAACGACAGCCCAAAGTTGTGGTGTTCCACAGCAGCGCATAGTAAAGACGCTAATTAGGACACTTGGGTGCAGTACTCCATTGGCTGGAATGTACGCATTACCTCCCATAAGATCTTCTAAGGGCCGGATTCTCAATCCACAAGGAATATCCGCGACGGCGAGATGGTTTGTCAAGCATTCTTATACTGTTAACTCGAGTGCGGGTAGTTAGTCAAGAGCAGATTTTTGAACCTTACGAATTTAGTAGTCAAGTTAACGAACACGTGTGTTCGATAATTCTTCGTCAGGCAAATACAGTTACATGGAGGAATGAAAAAATACAAAATTGTCGGTGTTCATAGTTGCCTCAAGAACTATTTAATCATCTTCCCCACACCGCCCGCATGGCGAGATCGACGGGTTTTGGTCCTCAGGGCTAGCGGAACGGGGTAAAAGAGTCTTTGAGCGACGTTCATGGATTGATTACACAAAGTACCCATCACTGTAATTAAGTATTTGTGGCGACATGTCGTCATCACTGGTGGTTTGCGTTGGTCACAGTCGAGAGAGCGCTTGTGTCAGCGTTTTCTGATAGCATAACACCGGATTCGTTAGTCATATAGCCACCGCCTCTGCCGTTGCTAGCATCCGTTGGCGTAGGCCTTTAGAGAAGCATGTTGGTATCCGGTAGACAATCTGAAATGCTTACTTGGCATCGACTCGGTGATTCGTATCGACTAAATGTGCGAGAATAGAAGTCGAAATCGGTCGGGTCTCACCCCTGTCAAGCCAGGCTGGCATAGGTTCACGTACCCTCTTTACCAGGCGTCTCGTTGTACGGCCAGTGTATCCTAATATACATGAGTAAGTGAATGAGTAAATGCACATTGATGTGGCCGCAAACGGTAGTCTGTCTTTATCTCCCAAAACTAGACAAACGGCCTTCATTGCAGAGATCTTTGAAAATGATCGTCAATTGACCATCGGCAGCTTCCGTGCGAGCCTTATATCTCTCGCATTTTGAAATCATGGTGCGATCCGACAGTATTTCTATCCGCTTCGCCACTTAATCCATTCTATCCATCAGCAATACTCCTGAACATTTATCCGGTCTTGTCAGCGCAATGTTTTTGTGATTTTATGAAGCTCCCTAAGATTATTGATATGAGCCCCTGTCAAGGGACCCTTGTTTCTTGGGGCCTCCCTTAGATAATGTTGGCGGCAGTAAACCAGACTCGACTTAAGACAGTCAATTTCTCTAGCTTCGGTAGGTTTTATATATGCAGTCTGACTACAGAGAGTCTGAAATTGGATTCCTAGCTCTGTCTGTTTCGGTATCCGCCGTGCAATACTAACTTCGGGCCAAGAGCTAGTATCTCTAGGAGAGCTTTATCAAGACGTAGTGAAGAATAGATATGTATGTACCGTTCCGCATTGTTCGGAAAGACGGTCTGAGGGTTTACTGACTGGACGCTTCGTAGGAGCTTAGTCCACCTGTATTACGCATTGACAGCTCCCATAAAGATTCGATCTGGCCTAGGCCTCCTAGATAACCTACCGTAGCCCTTATTTTTTAATTTCCAAGACCCTACAAAATCAATGGGAAAACGGTAGGCTAATTAAGTAGTTGTTTGATACCATGTACGGTTTTTACAGGAGTTTCAAAAGCAGTGTATTCAAAGGCTGATATCCTGCCGAGCCCGAAGTGTAATAGGGCTATGCCGCAAGATAATCGCTTTTGCCGCCGAGCTTAAGTAATCCTTCCTAATCGAAAACACATCTCAGAATTTCATCCAAAATTTCATGAGATCGGTCACTCACTTTAGTGCAGCATACTGAACCGACATGAGTAAGTGCATTGCACCAATGGCAAGACATAGGATGGCATATATTTGTACCAGAGTTATTTCTGCCAACGGACTTACAGATACCACAACAAGTCATATGGACGCAGGAAATCAGAATCTGACATTAGACATTCCCTTAAATGGCGGACTGATGCAATTCTTATTAAGAAACGACAAATTGTTGCTGACTGGCACCTTGAGAATTGGAGTCCCTTTGATGAGTTATCAAAGAGACATATGCAAGACCAGTGAACTGAACACATAATTTACTTTAAATGTAGTCTATGTGCACGAGTAACAGATAACTAACTGAACCGCACGCAACATACCGCAGAATGGGTAGGTGTGCCAGCAAGTTAAAAATGTAGCCAGACACCGTCAACGTGAATAAAATAACTAAAGGTTGGTAGTTAAGAGGCGAAAAGTGCATGTCCCCTTACCAATAATTCTATAGAGACGCGTTTTTCCGTGGTCCATTTGGGATATGTCTTCTACTACGCTCACAGCAGTTACGCGACTCTGTTTGATTAGCCTGTCAGGGATCGTGTCGACGTGAACGACATATAAATCGCAGCGGCGGGGATGTGCTGTGTAACCGGATGGGAAAACTTAAGTCAGCTAAAGCCCTACCACACGTGGCCATATCTGTAATGGGTAACCATATACCTTACCCCACTAAGCTTTAAGAATGATTTGAACATAACCGTAACCTCGGCACAGGCCTTAAAGCCCTAACCTTAACTCCACTGCCCCAGCCTTCACTCCCTAACCCTAAACCAAAACCCTAGGCCCAATCTCGACCCCAAAACTAAAATCCAATCCCTAAATCCCGACCCCGACCCCGGCCCCAAAATCCAAATCTATGCCTGGCAACCTTACTCCTCTGAATACCCCAAATGTCAAATCAATTCTAACACTAACTGAGTTCGATGCGGGCAGTGTTATCATCCATAACGCCAGCGAAGGTGAACATATGCGTACCGCATAACACCTGTCGCGACCTGTAGGCGGGTAAACCGTCATGAACCACAGCAAAATAAACAGGATAAGAAGTAACATTTTGAACAACAACCCAGAGAGTTGCATACTCTACCCTGTCGTAGTTCTTCTGGAATTATGAATAACATGGATGAAGTATGCGGTTCACATCGTGCCGAAGAGGGAACTCGATGACTTTATACCAAACGACAAAAACACTACTGAGGCGAAGAAGGCGCTGTGTGGGTTCGCATGCAGTGTGCACTCTGATGGCCACTTTTACGGAACCCTCACGTATGATCGACACTCAGGCAATTTGTGAGCGTATGGAGTCAATGACAGAATCCATTGAAAGCTCTCTTCAAGCGGTGTATGTCAGCATGCAAAGCCGCTAGGTTGCAAATACTTTGCAGGTACTTTTAGTACCCAAATTACATGGGACAGACAGTGAAAAAGGAGTGCTGAAAGATGGAAAATGTGTGAATTGCCAACACACAATGCATTCGCTATACTTGCACGCAGTACCAGGGTTCATGAAAGCGAAATGAGATGTTGAAACCGAGTTAGTAGCAGGTTTACAGTCATGAGAGTGCCTCGTTAGATGGACTTTGGTAAATTGTGGCCGAACGTTTACAGTTGATTATCCAGAAGCCCCTTAAACGCAACATACGCCATTAAAGGATTCAAATGAAGTTGGACTCTTTTAGAAGTAGAGACATTGATTAGAGTAGCAAAGTCTTCTTTTAAATTGGCGATCGTGTCATGTGATATTCGCCTTCGGTGCCATTTCGAATAGATGTCCTTAGTCCGCTCAACAACTTAAATACTATTATAAGGTTACCACAGTTCCTTTTATAGCGAAAAGGTGGAGGTTCAAGTTCGTCAGGTTCTGCTCTCACGTCAATTTTATGAGTCCATGAGCAATCGTCGTAGCGCGCTCAGTAATAATATGTACTCATTTACTTAAGCATGCTCAGAAATGGAATACAACCCTCAGTTATATATAATTTTTGTTATTTTAACACTGCAATGAGACGGCAAAGCAGATCGCGCAATGAGAAAGATGGGTGTCATGTACGTATAATAAGGCTGAAGATCAGGTAATCTAAGGCTATTAGTTAAATAAGGCCAGATTGCATAAGGTTACAAGCTGCAGGCAAACTTGATCAGAGTCCTGATTTTAACCCTAACGCTGATGGCAAACTTAAACATAGACATAGACATTTTCGTAACGTAAATCAATTGTAACGTATCCTCAATAATAACATGCCAGCACAAGTCAAGCAAACCGGTTTGTCATAACCAAAAACCAGTGGGTCTGCATATGTGATTGTCGCAAAATGTGATGGATCCCACGGCCGCGGAAATACAAAGATAACCGAGCCAAAATTTGGCGCAAAATTTCTTCAATTTAATCAAGAAGGTTTACAGTCTCACAACCAAAGCGGTCGCGCGGGTTTTTAGCCCCGATGGATCAATACGTCTTCCGAAAAAATCGCAAATCATGAAGCTACGCCGCCATCGGCCGACTTCTACAGGTTAAAATACACAATCGCATCGACCTCCAGCACTTCGCTCCAGAAATAATCAAGACTGTACACCAGACGTCCAGCTGGGAAGCACCCGGATCCGACAAAGTTCCGGTCCGATCGTGCCAGCCTCCTTCGTCCTCTCGCGCCCCCGGTCTTCTTGACCATATCTTAAGGCCGGACGCAGGTGGGAAGTAGGAGAGAGTGTGGTGATTGCATAGCGTGCCTACTCTCACTCTAACCTAATTTTCGTGCAAGTCGCCATGTCCGCCCTCAACTTGATTTGGAGTACTCAGTGAACCTCGTCGGTCACGACGATTGAACTGTCGTCCCTATGAGATTCGGATGAGATTGCCTGCGTCAGCACAGTTAGAAATGTTGCTGCTGCATGTTGAATTATAGTCAACATGTTCCTTTAACTGACCATAGAGCACGAAAACTTAAAAATGGTCGCAAAGTTCCCTTTGCATGAATTTTTTAATTAAGCGCACATTTCACAGTATTAATACAACCGATATTATATTTTCCTCCACCTGCATGTGTGGAGTATTGACTACGACTTAAACGCCTCTGTCCATGTTACCTAACAAGACTGTTGTCCCTTATTTCAAAATAAAGTCTTCTTACCTGCTACAATTTGTAAATGAACATTATTAATAATAATGTTGGCTCTTGGGTTTTGCTAGTCCTTTTATCCAATCGCAATTTCCTCCTTACTGTCACCTACACCTGCAATTTCGAACGTCTCATCGCGTGTTATGAGAAAAGTCGACTGTTTTATCACATTTAACTATACTCTGTCGTTGCAAAGTGGACGATCTCTTCTGGTAATAGAAGAGGACATTTAGCTCCACATCCACGATGATAATCGCCCACGTTAGAAGCAGGACAAGTAGCGAATCGATGACAGTCCGTGCAAATTGCAAAGCACATAGGATGAAATGAAGATAGTTGTGACCCAAAAGGCACTTGAGCATGCATTTTAAATAAATATTCCACGAAAATTAGTGTTATGTGAAGTCTGGCAGGATGTCAAGTGGCATATATCCTATTATGTTTTCCTGATCCCGTAAAAATTCGACATAAGTTCCGTTGTTGTACTGTTTCGGACGCGCTTGATTGCGGTAAATAGGATCAAGTTCAATGTCACTGATAGAGACGTCACATGAATTAGGCTTACATGGAGTCAAATATTGGCGAACTGTTCACTGATGGTTAAATTTGAATAAACTTGAGAGAAGAAGTCGTAGGCTTGCCATTTGACACATTATATCACTCTCTTGGCACGGCATAGATGCAATAACCAACATATTTATGCATTCACTCTTACGGTAGGCCGAACACTCTATACAAATGCAAAGTTTCCAATTCAAATACACAAGCAGAAAAAAGGGAGCAAATTATGTCAGATGTCGATTCTAATTGCACATTCCATGAAAACATATTGTTGAGAAGAACAAGGACGCCAGAAATGAAATACTGGAAACAGCATAAGTGCATCATCATTTGAATACATTTTGTGGGAAGATGTTAACTTGAATCCGTCTGACGTGCACGATACTGGGCTGCAATGAACACTTCCAACATCGTGATCTGCAAACGTAAGTCTTTATAAGTGGGTAATTTATTGCCTAACAGAAAGCAGAGGCACTTCGGAGAGCAAACCACACTTCTGTAGGATATTCTGATCAAATTTTTATTTGAAAATATTCTGAGTGACCTTTGAAGTCATGGACTGATCTTAGGACTACGGTAAACAGTTTTGTCGGATTTTCGAATTACGGACGAAATCTGATGTCTCTCCTGGACGGAAAGTGTAAATAAAGATGGTTGTTTATTGCATGCCGAATACTGTCTAATAAATTACAACTTATGAAGGAATAACTTTCGAAACCACCACAGATCCTGCAGCGGATGAGGACATCTAGTGTAATCGTTTTTTAAACTATATCCCATTGTTTGCTATGGGAAAGACATTTTTAATCTTGCATTCTTTTAGATTAGTGTTTTTGGGCATAGTTCTCATAAATAAAGTCTCCATTTCTGGCATTTTATTTACACAGGTCTACTTGCCTACATAAGTCGCGCATGCTCAAGCATTTATTTTCTGTCTACTTAACGAGATTGTTGGGTTGTTTAAGACTGGCTTTCCGGAATGTTTTCGCAGAAGACTAGGCACCAGATAATATAGTTCACATTCACACAAACAAAAAGCAGATACGATCCAGAAAAAGAATATACTACCATAGAATCTCCCGTTTCATCAAATGAATCTCCTTCTTTTGAGCTGTGTCCTTGAACTCACTTATTCGTTTCTGTTGACAGATAAGACTCTTTTCTGCAGGCGATACATATCTTATTGCATTTTGTACATTTTAGGTTCGTCTTTAACAGGCAGTCAACTTATTCCTTCTGCGTGCTACCGACAGGCGACACAACTGATTAAACCACTGTACGTATTATCGGCCTTGGTTGATTTTGGAAACTATCTCTCCTCAGCACATATATTCGTCCAACAGTAAGCACTTCTGTCTTAGTAGATAGGGCAGAAAGAAAGGTCGACGGCTTCAAAATCTCGCAAATAACATTAATCATTCGCAGTGGCTGTTTTGTCTTCTACTGCTTTATGGTAAATTGTGTAAGTCGATGAACGAGTCTGCGGGTGAAAAATTGAAATCTCATTTTGGATGACTATAAACTCTTCGATGATCACACAACAGTGTCCTGACCATGTCATTAAAATTTTTATCGTAAAGATAAAATTCCAGCAACAGTTTACGTAACCACTTGTCCTGCGCAATTGGCACGACTTGATATTCCGCCCGGGGCACACTGTCGTCCGTTCGACTAGTTAGGCTGATTACTTTGCCAAAATGCATATTTAATGAGTCACCGCAATACCAGTTTGGTGTTAGGCTTCAAGGGATGAGAGCGACGAGGCAAGCGAAAACGACGCAAGGCGTGCCGCCCGTACTTTGAACTTCAGTTGTTTCGTTCTATTTAAAGCTGTGACCCTTAATTTTTGACCCAGAACTGGAATCATTTCGACGGCAGATTCTGTATGTAAGAAAGGTGAAATGCCAGACCGTCCGAATAATTCTTTCCCCACATGGAAATCATAAGGTTTACATCATGGATGTTCGCAGGAGACGTTAAAAACGCGTAATCGTAAGAAACTCGTCACATAAGGGCCAATAGTTAGAATTTGTCCCAGTATATCCTTCAACATTACAAGAACCAGGATGTTTATAACATTTCTTTGTGTTTGTGTGAAATTACGCTAGTGGGTCATGCTTTTCTGCACCAACTCTTTGTAAGCTGATGGATTTTCGAAATTCTTTTGATTTGTGCTGCAGCATCCCGATAAAGCCCTGACGCGCAAGGGAGGCGGGAATAAGCTGCAAACGAATGTGGCCTGCAACGCCTCATTTCCCTCGGAGACCACACATCTGTGTTTTGAGATGTCAAAAAACCAATTTTAGGACGTGCCTATGTTTGCCATGAGCCCCCACGGTGAATTGTAACGTATGTTATAACGATCACAGCGTCTGCACAAGTTGTATAGCCTTTTTGGCAATGTACTTGTCCATTGCTTACAAAATATGCGTCTATGAACTGCCAAAGTGTTTCATTCTCGGTGCAGCATGGGGTTTGAACTTTTTGCTAAACTGGAGGATATTCTAAAGCTTTCTCTGTAAAATATTTTAGATGAAATGGCTTTCACGAGCATCCCTTTACAAAGTCGTAGGACAAATATTTCATGCATATCTGCAACTCGTAAATAATGGGCATTGAGCAGTAAGCATGGCCTAGAGTTTTTCGGAAGTCAAGCACCAGACAACGTCGACTACGTCGACGCTTCTTTGGGTAGTGTAAAAGAGTTATAACCCCTTCCTTACAAGCTAAGACCTTTTTCAAAAGATGTCATTTAGCTGAAGTACACATTTGTAATCTTTAACCTTGCATTTTAAAGATAGGGAAGTAGTGAATGTTTACAAGATATTACATCCTGTACTTTGGAAGCCATGAACGCGTCATTCCCGTTTATTTGTCGCAGTTTAGTCCACTCACCTACATGCTCATTGTTGTGTCTTGTGTCTTGTTTATGAAGAAGCCATAGAAAGAAGGGCTAGTCGATCTTTTATCGTCCCTTTGCCTGAGAGCACCAAAGGTACGCGGTAAGTAAGTTATGAAAACACAGTACAATTGAACGCGGAGAACTACACCCCAATTTCATACGTTTCCTAGCCGCCCAATTTCGCGCTGTACAATTTTTCTGTGCAGATTAGACGTCATCCTGGCAGCAAACTTGCTAACAACATTTTGTTCGAATTCTGCATTATTTATTGGAAACAATGCTAGGTTTATGTCTCATCAACTGACCAACTCTCGGTACGGCTCTTTTGAATTGGCCAAAAAATCGCGAAAGATATCATTTGAAATACGACAAAAATATTTCGGTCATATCAGGATACCGGTTTTCGAACGAACGACATATCGTTTGCTTGCCTTCTCTTCATTTCGTAGAAAATAACTACATAAAACTCATGGAGTTTTTGACATTGAATTTCGACACCTCTATAAATTTAAATATACTTTGTAGAAAATACGCACGAACATGTTCTTTGCGTCTTTTTTACATGTTATCCTTGAATTAAAGATATATTTTAGCTCTAAAGATATTTGTTATTGAGAGGTTTTAAAGATCGGCCACTCGCACACCATTGCCTAAGCACCTTTATAGAGCTCCTCATAAAGTGGATAACACGGTTGATATACATTACAAAATTGAATAGACCTAAATGTCGTGTTCATACAAGCATGCAAAATTACTCGACTTTCTTGTACAATAAGCTGACAACTTGTGGTTCGAAAACCCTGGCCACACATGTAACTGCAGGGGAAATATATTTGAAACCGAAATTTTCTTTATTCTTCATGTATTTTGTTACCACATATGTAGAGGAAGTAGCAAATACTCTACCAAGCGGTAAATTTTGTAGACGACGACGTCAACTGTTGTAAGCTATCGATGACATTTCTAAAGTGTTCGTGCCAGCGCCTCGAAATTTGCCGTTTTTACATAGGAAATGTTGGCCTATCTGAGCTAAACAGTGACGCGACCACCTTGATAGTGAGACTGTAAACCATACTGACTGAATCAAAAAACGTTTTTCGTTAACTAGTGCTCGGCGTATTTCTGTATTTTCTCGGCCTTTTTACCCATCACACTTGGGTATCGATCAAATATGCGAGTGCAACGGTTTTTCTAGTACATCCTACCTGCTTGTTTAATTTACGGCAGGTATATTATGTCGACTCTACCTTACTGGCCAAACTTAAGAAAATAACTAATTGCATGTCTTACCTTAGAACTTTAGATTCGAGTTAGGAGAGACGTAAGAGCAAGGGTCAAAATTAGGATGATGGTTAAGATTGCCTATCGTCTTGTCCAATTCCTGTCTTTTACACGCCCCTACATCGCACTTTTACATTCAGCGATCTGCGCTCTCACCTCGTTCAAGTGATAAAACACGAATGTTACTAAGGTCCGTATAACATTAGGAAGCATGCTGTAATATTGCGCACAGAGTATGTCTGCGGGTTTCATCGCTGGAAATGAAGTAGTGTTATTCCTTGAAGCACCTTATGCAAGCACACCGCGTATAGTTTCAAAGTATGATCGCTTAGCTGTTCATAGAATTTACGAGTTGAACAGACAAGACCAATTTCCGTCCGTTGTGTAAGTTGGCAGCGTAGAAGAATATTTCATTGAACATTACACGAGTTGAACACGAGCACATATTTTGCATACGTAATTTAAGGGCCACAAACACAGAACATTTCGAGTTACACAGCACTGTCCATCGAAATCTCTCTCAGTGCATTCACTTGCATAAGACGTTTACGCGTCTGATTCATTCAGAAAGCGAATAGATGGGAAGATTGAGTGACGCCCTAGGGACAGATTACTCATGGCCATATTATGCAAGGCGAAAGGTAGTTTGAACACTGGCAGACCTAGTCATCACATGCCACAGAACTGTCTCTGCGAGAGCAAATGTCAGTAGGATAGAGAAAAGCCAAATTGTGCTGGTAATAGGCGTAGCATGCACAGGACCCAATGCAAATTCTCTTTATTTACCTTTTAATACAACTCTCTCATTTACTACAACCAGACTGTTTGGATTTCATAAAATGCCCAATAACAGACGAAGGTGCTGCATTTGATGTTTCAGCTCGACCAACAGAAGCATCCTGTCTTTAGCCATTTTACCGTTACCGTCAACGCAGAAATAGAATCCCTGAATATTGCAATATTCTCGGCAGTGTTTTCACTTTTTACCTTCAACGTCATTGACTAAGATAACACATGTTCTCTGAACAGTGCTGAGGTGACAAGTGAAGACCACAGAATAAACCAGACGAAAAACCATTTGATATGTGCTCTTCTGCATCGTTAAAACGTTTCTCCCTTCATGGACACTTTAACTAAGATGAGATATACAGGACTTCCTAATTGCTGTTTCGTAATTTAGAATCTCATACTGTGCATAGCCACTCGCATCTACTTTTCTTCCACTGAGGTCGGAACTCAGCGTCGACTGAATGGGTCATAGTTAGTAAATGAAAAGAAAATACCATGACAGTTCGACCATCGGTTTCGATGATGTCCACCGAGTGCACCTCAGTTGCGTAGAGGTTCATAGTGCCGGTAGACTTGCGTAGCATCTACCTACACTCTCTCCTCCTCCCTCGCACGAGCCCGATTTCAAGACAGACTCAAGAAGACCGGAGACGAGGGAGGCCGCAGGTGGATGGCTCGGACGGATACTCACCTTGGCGTTCCACCACACCCCCTGGTCCGCACAACAAATGACTGGGATTTCAACAAACAAAACAGAGATTTGGAGGCTTGCACGGCCGAAGCCGCACCAAGGCGTGCCGCCAACGCCTGCCTCGGATCCCACACTATGATGAGAGTGCCATAAAGGCCACATTAAAAAGGAGCCATTGCAGCCTGACTCTCAGACCGCCTCCGGTCAAGGAGGAGGTCCAAGGTACCCCGTCAGTTGGCAACCTTCCAAGCCACGGCTTTTAGCGCACCGTGATAGCTTCAAGCGCGTCAGATTGTTATAGTAAGGAGAAAGTGCGCTGAGTCGTCGACCTCACTCTCCCTTCCCACTCCCACACCCCAGCCGCTGTCCGAGCCGGTCAGCAGACTGGAGTGGGGAATGGGCGCGGTGGCTGTCATGGTCGACTGACCATGCCTGCGCGCGCCACGGCACGACCTGGCCCCCCATACACACAACACCACGATTTCCCACAACGGGGGTTGAACGGCGTGTCTCTCACTTGCGTGAGAGTGCTCTTTCAGCCCGTCCCCTTCCCACCAGTCCGCCACTCCACACAACACACACACACAACGCGATGAACTGTGTGGACCGAGAGCGGGCGTCAATCAGCCACCTTCCTATCCACGACGCTTGACGTGTCGGGATAGTCTCAGACTCAAGTCACCCCTGCAGCCGAAGCCGCATGAGGACCGAGTCGAGATGCACACTTCCCACTTGCGTGGTAGGTGGCAGTTGGGTGCATGAAGTGTGGGAGTGTTGATGTGTGGTGGGGAGATGGTGATGGTGGGAGGTAGGGAGTGAGCGAATGTGTGGTGTGGCCGGCGGTTGTCTACCGCAGGTCGTCGTGGATGCGCATATGGCCGAAGAGACCCATTCGATGCCTGACGGTGCGAGGGCAGTGTGGGCAGTTGAGACGAGCTTGGTGGGTGTAGGTTGGTTCTCCAGGCACTGGTTTGCCAGTCTCTGTGCGATGGATTCGCAAGTCACCGACCAGGCCGATGCGTGAGGTGAAGGTGCGGTCGCAGTGAGGGCATGAGAATTCGGCAGCATCAGTGTCAGCTACGGGGGAGGCGGTGATGGTGATGGTGGTGGTGGCGGCGCAGACGGATGGAGCGAGGGTGGGGCTGGGCATGATGAATGTGTTGGATGTCTTTCGGAGTTGCGGTCAATGCCGCTCTCGTGGATGCGCATGTGGCCGAATAGGCCCATGCGATGCCTGAAGGTGCGAGGGCAGTGTGGGCAGTTGAGTCGAGTTTGGTGGGTATAGGTTAGTGCTCCAGGCCCTGGTGTAGTCCTGATCCTGATCGCTGGAGTCGGGGGAGGTGGTGGTAGTGGTGTCGGTTGTTGCGCGCGTGACAGTCTCCTGAGTGGCCGTCGTTGGAGCAGTGGAGCAGTGGAGGAGGAGGAGTAGGAGGTGGAGGAGGAGGATGGAAATGGTGGTTCAGAAGAATTGTCAGAGTTAGTTGGCGGCGGAGGGGAGGAAGAGGCGTGCGGGGGGACGATGATTGGTGCAGTTCGAGAGGTGCAGTTGATCCGAAGGTGTCCAACAAGTCCGATTCGAGCCCGGAATGTCCGTTGACATCGAGGACACGTTGGAAGCGGTTGTGTGGCGGAGTTGCGTACTGGGCGAAGTTCGGATTTGCTGGCTTCGCGTTTCGCCTTGGCGGCAGCGATGCGATTGGCTTCGTAGATCGCAGCGCCTGTCTTCACTGTACTCCTCCAGATCGGTCGATCGAGTGCGAGCTCTTCCCAGTTGGCCGTGTTGGTTTGCAGGCGCTTCAGGGAGGATATCAGGGTATCCTTGTAACGGCGAATTTGGCCTCCTTGACGGCGAGAACCCGTCGCGACGTCTCCGTAGAAGAGTCATTTGGGTAGTCGCTCGTCGTCCATGCGCACCAGGTGGCCGCTCCAGCGCAGCTGTATTTGTCTCAGTATGGCGCTGATGCTGAGGATTTCCGTTTGTTCCCGCACATCAGTGTCGGGGATTCGATCCTGCCAGTTTAGCCTCAGGATGTGACAAAGACAACTCAGGTGGAAGCGGTTCAGTCGGCGTGCCTTCTTTGTGTACACCGTCCAAGTCTCCGCTCCATACAGCAGTGTCGGCAGGATGACGGCCTTGTACATCTTCAAATTCGTGCTCATCTGAAGACCGTGGCGATTCCACACTGTGCATTGGAGGCGACCGAAGGCTTGAATGGCTTTCGAGATCCTGTTGGCGACTTCGTCATCGATCTTAGTGTTGCGGGAGAGGGTACTGCCCAGGTACGAGAAGTTCTCCACCACTTGCAGTTTGGTTACGTTCACGCTGATTTGCGGCGGCGCGTTGGGGGCTGTGGCTGAGTTGGGTGGCGTTTGGTGCATCACCACCGTCTTCTGCGTGTAAATGACCAGACCGCAGTTCGCGCAGGCGGCGGAGAACAGGTCCATGCTGCGTTGCATGTCCTCTTCCGAGGCGGTGTTTAGGGCGCAGTCGTCGGCGAAGAGGAGTTCGTGAACTGTGGTTGTGGATACGCGCGATTGGGAGTGCATCCGCCGTTGATTCAGGAGGTGACCGTCTGTCCTGTAGGCAATGCGGATCCCGGGGCGTTCGTCGCGGTAGGCGTCTATCAGCATGGCAGAGAACATAAGACTAAAGAGGGTAGGCGCCAGTACGCAGCCCTGCTTCACTCCATTGGTCACTGCGAATGCCTCTGAGACAGCTCCGTTGTCCGTGACTCGCGCCATCATACCGTCGTGCAGCTGACGCACCATTCGAGTGAATAGCTCCGGACAGCCGAATTTCTGCATGATCTTCCACAGTCCTTCACGATTCACCGTGTCGAAGGCTTTCGTCAGGTCCACGAAGGTAGAGTACAGGTGAGTCCGCATCTCTTGACACTTCTCCTGAAGTTGACCGGCGGCGAAGATCATATCGGTGCTCCCACGATCGCGACGGAAGCCGCATTGGCTTTTCGGCAGAAGACTATGTTCCAGACGGTTATTGAGGCGGTTGAGAAGGATGCGGGCGAAGATCTTTCTGACGATGTTTAGCAGGCAGATGCCGCGGTGGTTGTCGCAGACTTGGCGATTCCCTTTGCGCTTGTAGAGATGCACGATGGTTGCGTCTTTGAAATCTTGCGGGACCCTTGACACCACATCACTTGGAAGAGCGCAGTCAGGTGATCCATCAGTTGGGGACCTACGTGCTTGTAGACCTGAGCAGGGATTGCGTCCGATCCGGGTGCTTTCCCGCTGGAGAGCTGCTGCACGGCCCTGATGGTCTCCTGGAGAGATGGCAGGAGGTCGAGGTCCACGTTGGTCTCCACTTGCGGCAAACGCTCGATGGCGGCGTCAGAGATGACGGAGGGGCGGTTAAGGACGCCTCGGAAATGCTCGGCCCATCGATGTAGGTTTTGCGTCTTCTCAGTCAGGATAGTGTTGCCGTCGTCGCTGAGGAGAGGAGCAGTGCCCTTCGTCGGCGGACCGTAGACAGCTTTGATCGCAGAAAAGACGTTCTTCCATTCGTTGTGGTCCGCGTATCCTTGGATCTCCTCAGCTTTGCGAGCAGTCCAGGCGTCCTGCGTCTCGCGCAGTCGTTGCTGAAGTTGGCGGCGACTGCGGTAGAAGGCAGCTTTGGTGGCATCAGTGGGGTGATCTACGTAGGCGTTGTGTAGGCGGTTCTTCTCAGCAAGCAGATTTCTGATGACGGCGTCGTTGTCGTCGAACCAGTCCTGGTGTTGGCGGGAAGCGCGACCGAGGATGGCGAGCGCCGTCGACTGGAATGTATCTGGCAGTTGACACCAGCGGTTTTCAACGGAGGCGATCTCGGCAGCGGCGGCGTCGGCAGCGATAGGAAGGTTGTCTAGCCTTTGAGCTAGCTCATTGCTGAAATGAAGATGGTGAGCGGGCAAAGGCAACAAGGCAACATTCAGCTTACCTTGTGGTCTCATGCCAGGCTCTAGGCGAATACGCATCTTCGAGATGACGAGGCGATGTTCGGTCCACCCGTCAGCGCCCGCGATCGCCTTTGACACCAGCACGTCCCGCTGATCTCGCCTCCGGACGAGGACATAGTCCAGCAGGTGCCACTGGCGCGACCGAGGATGCCTCCAGGTGGCCTTCTCTCGCTCCGGCAGACAGAAGAAGGTGTTCGTCAGGATGAGGCGGTGTTCTGCGCAGGTGCGGAGAAGCAGCAGACCATTGTCGTTTGAGCCGCGGAGACCGTGGGGACCCAGCACTCCTCTCCGGGCAGTATGGTCTGTGCCGACGCGGGCGTTGAAGTCACCAAGGGCAATCAACTTGTCCGCCTTCGACACAGTCGCCAAGAGTGCGTTCAGGTCCTCGTAAAATTTGTCTCTGACGGCGTCGATGTTGGTCATCGTCGGAGCGTAGGCACTGATGATGGTGGCGAATTTGCCTCCCCAGAGAGGCAGGCGGAGGCTCATCAGGCGATCGTTGATGCCCTGCGGCAAACAGGGCAGTCGTCCCACGATGTCGTTCCGAATGGTGAAGGCGACACCCGCGTCCGTCGCTCTGCCCTGGGTCGACCGCTCCAGAAGAAGGTGTAGCCGGCACCCACCTCCTCCAGTTGGCCTTGTTCGGAGAATTGGGTCTCTATGAGTGCGGCGATGTCCACCTTTTAGCGCGCCAGTTCTCGTGCCACTAGCGCCGTCCTCCGTTCCGGTCGGTTGCTCCTCGGATTGTCTAAAAGGGAACGAACATTCCAGGCTGCCACAGTGAGCGGGCTCACCCTACCAGTCTGGTGACAACGAGTGGGGCGACGGGAAGGAGATGGAGAAGACGGTGACGAAGGAGAAGTATAGGCAGAGAGAAGAGAGTAGGATGAACAGAATGAGAATTGATGGTGTTGGTATTGGTATTGTTGGTGTTTCGATTTTGATTGTTTCGACCATGATTAGACGTCTGCGGCCCTGGCAAGACTGGAGACGGCGTGGTACCCAGCAATGTTTAGGCCACTTATTCTAGGCCCTTCCCCTCGTGGGGGCTGGAAGTGCCATCCCTGAATAGGGCTGCCATGTGCCGTTGTGGCACGGCCGAACACCACTATGGGACCACGACTTCGCGTTGTAGTGGAGAGCGACTCGAATTCGTCGTAAGCCGCGGTCTCCGACGGCGTAGGTGGGCGCGTCAAGGCGATGTCGATGTGGAGATCCATCCCGCCATCGGCTGTCCAGCGGCGTCAGAGACGAACCACGTCACGACGGTGCCGACGCAAGCAGAGTACAGCTACGTAGAGC
Organism: Spirometra erinaceieuropaei; assembly: GCA_902702965.1. NCBI lineage: Eukaryota > Metazoa > Platyhelminthes > Cestoda > Diphyllobothriidea > Diphyllobothriidae > Spirometra > Spirometra erinaceieuropaei. The sequence continues at coordinate 1,178,129 of CACRXP010000066.1, forward strand.
CACAGGTAAGAGTTGAGTGCCAGTAAGTGGACGCTAAGCGCAGTCTCACCTGCAAGCAAGTGAGCGACCACAAAGACCATTAAGTGGACCCACGGCTGACAACCCTACACCCCACAAAATACCATATGAGGCATAAGACGCACCTTTTGAGGAGAAGGAGAAGGATGATGCTCGAGATTAGAAGCCGACAAAATTTTCCAGGTGTCATAAATGCGATACCCGTGGGAAATCGAAAAGACTTGCTGGATCATGGAAAATTCTGGAGAATCTAGGGTAAGGTTTATTTAAAAGGACGGCATGGACCACGCACGAAATCGTGTCCTTATTATATTCTAATAAGAATAAGAGTGAAGGGGTCTGTGTGGAGGAGTGTATGCGTTTTGCCTCCATAACAGGCTTCGCTGCAGATGCGCTGGACCGAACTTCAGGTTAGATCTACACATAACAAGCGTTAATCAGGCAGCGCAGTATTCGCGCGGGTCCATAAATACTGCTGTTTCTGAAGAGGGTATGACGGCCTGTCTAGGCGTTGGCTTTCACACCATGCTAATCACTGCCTCCAACTCCACCGTCAGTTGGTTGGCTCGCTCGAAGACCGACTGGTGCATGGCAGAGGCAGAAGAGAGTGATGTCGACAGTCAGCACACACAGAGCACTCCTCATCGGCGTTGTGAATCGATCATGACGTTGATAGAAGCGAACAGGCGAGTTCCAGGAAGCAGTTCAGAAGACGAGGAAGCGATCAGTGTAACAAAAAATCTACTGGCCTGACTTTTTGGATTCCCACTCGAACACAACATCTGCGAATGCCTCTGATGATTAGCTCACGTGAGAATCCGAAACGTCAGGCAAATAGATTTATCAACCCTGTTATCGCGTATTCGTCTTCAATTACCACGTGTTTAGGATTGTGGCCTGGAAGACTTTCAGGAAGTGGAATATGTCGCTTTTTCCCAGTACGGAGTTTGAGGCAGTAGTAGGCCCTTATTTAGGTGATCCTAATTGCGAGAATGCGGTGCATGCATTAAGGACCGTGTCGTCTGCGACACAGAACTGTTGAGTATTGTCAGCCACTGCGACCAAATCTCGTTTAAGCCCTCTTTAGAATGTTTTGCCATTGAAGCCAGGTGAGTTAGGAGAAGAGAGTGGCAGTTTCTGCGTACGTATGCCTCAATAAAACTAATTCAGGCTTAGGTCATCGGTGTTGCGCGCACTTTGTCGGGTATCCGACGGACGCCGTCGTTCGTGACGGTCGAACTGTCCTGCACTGATGTAGTTTTATATGTCCACTTCGTCCACACGCATGTTGTGCATCTGGTAGGACGACCAGTCCTGTGACTACAATGCCCCTCTTTGGGCGTACTTGTTCGGTGCAGAGTCTGCGTAGGTTTCTACCGCAGACATATGTGGCACGCGTCAGATGGTATTATCATAGAACTTCAGACATAGCGTACACAGTCTCATTCCCATGCGACTTTAATTTTAGAATTCGTGGGCGCATGGGATTTGGAAAAGACAGTGAGGTTAAGAAACCTCTGCTAGAACGCTTTCTTTGCTCACTTATACTGTGGGCGTCCGACCTTAGGAAGTGTTGGCCGAAATTCTGAAATTCCTTTTGGATAAGGAAGGATTACTTACACGGCATTGTAAAACTTATGATTATGCGGATAATCTTACAGTATTTTGAGTTTGCTAGGATCTCACCTTTTGAATGAATTTCTGCTCAACATCCTGCAGAAACCACCCTGGATAAAAATGACTACTTAACTGGCATGCATGTTTCACATTGATTTTCGGTGGTCTTATAAATTTAAATATATTTAGTAGAACAAAGGCGCACAGATATGCATTCTTTTGCCCATTTGGCAAAACATCGCGTTTTTGTACATTGTATGCCCTAAGAAAGTGTATCTTTAGGTTTAGCGAAAGTTTCTCGATTCTCGAAAAATCTTCAGCCCTTGCGTTTGGATTAAGCGATTTCAGGATACAAAGTGCATGCCTTCCGCGTAAGGCAAATCATTAAGTGCTCTACGTATTTAAGAAGATACAATAAAGAGTTTAAAAAATTTTGCAATGGATGCGGTCTATGTTGAACATTTCATGACGAGCAGTGGTAAACGAACAGGTAGGATGCAGTAGGAATGGAAATGGAACGGTCTTTAAAATCCCATAAGTAGAAAATTTTCAGGACCTAAATAGACACATTCTTAGGGCATCCAATGTAAAGAAAACGTAATTTTCTAACAACTGAGCTAGAGAAAGCATATTTTCAGCCTCCTTTTTCTATAAAATATATTCTACACCACCGAAAAACAGTGTGAAGCATGCATGCCACTTAAGTAGTCATTTTTACTGAGTGTGGTTTTCGTGGCAGGTCGGAAACATGTGTTCGAAATTCCGAAATCCCGGCTAGCCCAATATACTGCAGGATTATGCAGCATTATAATCAGTTTTACACCCCCGGGTAAGTAATCCTTTCTCGTCGAGAAAGCACTTCCGAATTTCGGTTCAAATTTCATGTGATCGGTCATAACTTGTTAGCTGACAACCTGACGCTGAAAATACCCCTAAGTACTAATAGTCGTGCCTTAGAAGTTTGCCAATTAACTTCCTAGAGCTGTCTCAGCTAAGTCTGAGAATCAGTACTTTATAGCACCATGGTTTGCTTGTGATATGCGACTGGCGAAATGCAGTCTGGTAGTATAAAATGCTAGGTTTTCTTTACCACTGATCTTTCGCAAAGCTATGGATGCCTCAATTTTTTATTGACTTAACAATCAGGGTAGACTAAACTCACGTCTGTTTCATTAAAAACAAGCACCAAAGCAAGTGGGCATTTTGTTGAGCACGGAGACAGTGGCGTCGCTGTAAGCTAGCGAATAGCGAGTTCCACTTTGCATTTGTTCGACGATAGTTAAATTACTTCATTCATAAGACAGATATGCTGCCTCATGAATTGTTGACTGGAAGTTCGATATTTGTTTTCAGTTCAAAAAATTGGTATTGAAAGTAAGGTTACCATGTCAATTGTCCTGTCACATAATGGCAAGATATTCCAGTCACGCCCTGATGCCGACTTTTGAAAGGGTTTTTAATGAAATTTTCAGCATAATCGAAGTCAGCATAAATGACTACTTAAAAGCTTTCATTTCCCCTAGATAATCGATGTCCGTATATGTTTAGGTATGTTTAACAGAAAAAGGGCAGGAGCGTGATCTTTATTTTATTCTTTTGGTAGCAAATTACGTCTTATTCAGTTACGTGCAGAAAGAAGGAATGATTTTCGGTCTTAAATAACGTTTTAGATTCCTAAACATTTCTAAATCCCGCTTGTATTTACACTTCCACTCCGGGTTACAAAACTACAAGCTGTATACTGTTCGTGCAAGGAAAAGCACACAGTTCCATTGGTTATTAAAAAGAAGTCATGTAAAAATGCTGAAATTGTAAAATGGGTATGGGTTAAGTGGTACACTTCATAAATATCATTAATAAATATGCTGGTGCAATCATTTATGATTGAACATTTTACGGTCCTAAAAATCTCAAAATTAATGTCTACGTCCGGATGATAATAATTTCCTCAAGTATAAAATTCGAATTAGACATGACCTGCTTTCAAATATACGAGAGGAAGGTTATTTTGTACGTAGTTTCTACGATAAATATTTTACATGTTAACAACAAATCACAGTCAGGGGAAACTAGTGGAGTTAGATTACCAGGGTAATTGCAGATTGATCACGTGATCTAGCTGCTTGCATAGGTCTGGTTTCTCTCTCCGTATGTAAGCTGCTTCCAAATAATGCAAGGTTCTATTTGTATGCGCTCGTACAAGTACTCAAAAAGATGCTTTAGGTTCGACAACATGAACGCTATTTAACAGGTGTTTCGTTCTAGACGAACGGGGGTTTTGTTTTCCTGTTTGAAAAGCTAATTAGGCAAATGCTTAGGGGCCGTGGTTGCCAATTGTCTTTGCGTTCGCCTAATGTACTTGCATCATGTGATCAATCTGTAATTGCCCTGGTAATAAATATTTGAATTTCTATCGGCATCGAAGATCGATCTAAATTCCATACTACCTCAGCAGCCATTGTCATGGAATATATTTTGGGCAGGCGACCGATAAAAGCCCTCTTAAAAGCCAACATTCTGACGTGACCGGAATATTTCGGCCTTATGTGACACGATAATTAATATGAAACCTCGAATTAGGTAATATTTTCGAGGTGTAAACGCATTTCAGAATTTCGGTAGACTTTTTATGACATGGCTTATCTAGTGCATGTTTGAATTGCTTTTTCGTATTTAGGTTAACAACCAATAAAAGACGGGTAGATTCTTGAAACTGAATTGCTGCTTTAGGCACAGAGTGGAATTTTTAACAGCAACAGTCAAAATACTCCGTTAAATATTTAGAGACTGAGGTACCCTTGTTAACGGAAACTTTAAAAAGCTCCTAGCTGCAAACGGTTATGAGTATTTATGCAATGCAAGAACATCCTTTGCTTTTGCACAGTTCTGTGCGCCTCAAGAAATTGAAGTTTTAGAACGGAAATTGACTAAGCTGAGGCCAACAGACGCAGAATGCTAAAATTTGTTCAACAGCCTCCAGCCTAAGTAGCTAACAGAGCAGCAACTTGAAGAAGGAGGCACGATCGCCGGGACAAGAGATTATTAGCCTGACGTTTCGGATTCCTACTCGAATCCATCATCAGAGACAAAAGAGCAGAAACGGGTGGTTGTTGCACAAGGGGCTGCGGTATTTATAGGATGCAGCATCCATGCTACCGCATACCTATGAACGTTCCCGGCTTCCCCTTTCATCCGGGATTGTCACACTTGGTGTGATCATTGCTTGATGGCCGACATTCGAGTCGATAATTACTGCAATTTCATCACGTGCGTAGGATGTTGGCGTGATGATTGCTCGACCATCTGACGCGTTGACCCGGGTGTTGGGAAGAGTGTTCACCAGTGCGCTCCCCGCGTGGCCAATTACTCCGCCTAGACGAAGTCTCAGCACGCTGTATTGAATGGGAAGATCGTTGCACTTGTTGATGAACTGGGGGCCAGGAAAACATGATTCCAGTAGCTCCCGGCTCACTCGGTTGTCACCTCTTGCGAGAATTTCGGCCTCATCGAATTTAAATGTGTGGCCGGGTCTCGTCGAATGAGCCGCAACTTGAGAGCTGGCGTCATTTCTGCGCACCGCTGCCGCGTGTTCGGCCATTCTCGTTCGGAGCTGTCTTCCGGTTTCTCCGACGTAGTTGCTTTGTCCGCAACTGCATCAGATCCGATAAACGACTCCAGACGTTTCTAGCCGTGGCAGTGGGTCTTTCGGTTTCATGATCAGACGCCTGATGGTTGCCTCCGGTCTGTGTGCCACTCCAACCCCAAGTGGTGCGAGAAGGCGGCCGACAGCTTCCGAAACGTTCTTGACATACGGGTGATACAGCATGAAACGTGTTTAAATGCTGCAGATGCCGAACCAGTCGATTTCATTGCGGCCCTGAAAGCTATGCTTGTGAGAATTGAAAGATCCGACGACAAGAAACACTCCGTCCATTAAAGTGTCACCCCCATCCTGATGCAACACAGACCAACCAAATATATGTCACAGAGTAAGTCAATATTTATGAGGAAACTGATGATGGACGACAGAATCATCATTCTACTTGCTGACAAGAGACGATCAACTGCCGTGATAAACCGGGAAGACTATAATGAAAAAGTAAAAGCCCTTCTTGTTGACAGAGGATTCTATAGACCAGCACAGAACTCAAAAGCCAAAGCAGTGGCAGATCAGCTAAGTAAACTTCTTCGAGAATGCCGACATAAAAGTGTGATCACCTAGACGACACGAGGACGACATCTTCGTTATTGTAAAGAAGGTCATGCTGCAACATTTCCACGGCCTGTTTAATGCAGTATACCCTGGTTTAAAATTAACGAGGGAGGAAGAACAAGGACAGAATCTGCCCTTCCTGGATGTGTTTGCCAAACGAAATCATAACGGTAAAATTTAAACGACAGTTCATATTTTGGTCTGTATTTCATCAGCAAGGAGGTGAAACGTTGACGGCCGGAGTGTTTCTTGTCGTCGGATTTTTCAATTCTCACAAGCATAGCTTTCAGGGCCGCAGTAAATTGACTGGATCGACATCTGCAGAATTTAAACACGTTTCATGCTGTATCACCCGTAGTTGCTGCTCTGTTGGCTACTTAGGCAGGAGGCTGTAGACCAAATTTGATCTTTCTGCGTCTGTTGGTCTCAGCTTAGTCAATTTCCGTTCTAAAACTTCTCTTTTCTTGGCTTGCCTGTGGTGTGCCAGAGCGGAGATCGTCTTCCCAAGATCCGCGACGATAGAATCACGGAGAGTGTAGACGCACTGCCTTCTATTCCCATCGATCTTAGCCCTGTATTTCTGAAAACGCCGATGGCAGTCGGCGGTTTAAGCCTAAAGAGCAATCGGGAGTGGTGTACCGCATCGCGTGTCAAAACTGTCCTTGTTACTACACAGGCCAGACTGGACGCATGCTCGGATCGCGCATACACGAACATAAGCTGGCTGTGCCACGAGGCGACGCATTATCACAAGTGGCCACTCTCACCTACGAAATGGGCCATGAGTTTAACTTCGCAGCCATCAAGATAGTCGTCCACGCCTTAAACAGGACAGGCCGATAATCAGTTGAGGCCTGGGCCTCCGATGAGAACTCTATCAATCAATTTATCCATCTGGAGCCGGCGTACAGAGTCCTACGTAATCACATCCACTTTTGCGTCGTCGGTCGATGATTGGCCAAAACGCCCTATAAATTTCGCTTGTTCTGTTGCAGCTACTATCTTTGATGACGAACTCCCGCACGAGTTTGAAAGCTCAGGAAAATAAACAAAATGTTCGGTGCTCGAAACCACTTCTTCTTCATTCATAAAAGCCAGTATTTTAGAGAATACCAAGGGATCCACACATGGTGCAACGTGTTGTGCGGCACCTCCTCAGTGGCATTTTCACAGATACGATTTTTTCTTTCCTGCTAGAATTATCAGCAGTAAGTGTAAGGCCGAAACGTGAGTACACCATCATGTTGGGTCTCAAGCTATACATCGATTTGTGAATCTTCCAATTGCACTTAAGTATCATCTCACCGATCACGGTTTTTACGTTAGAAAACTCGACCACATCATGTCTGCACGATGAGTAGAGACATAGTTTTGTCTGCTTCAGAAGTGGCTCTTCAGTGGTTTTCTATAAATAGAATAATTCGAATAAACTCAGTGCATCATTTAACTTCGAGTCCTATTTGTCTGCACTTAGGAACGAATGAAAGGTTACTTGCGTTGTCGAGTATACTTTTCCTTCCGTGAATAGGATGATATAAAGCGGAAGCAGACTCTCCTGTTGGAATAATCTTGACGATAAATAGCAAAATGGAACCTTGAAAATTAAAATCCAGCCAAATGTCTTCTGCTGACAGAAGTCTTACATACCGTCAAAGTTGCCCAAGTCATATGGTACAATATGGAAAATTAGCCGGAAAAATTTTTCCGGTAGATAGGATACTTTGCGTGAATTCGTACTTGGCGCTTCGAAATCAATAATGTGGCAAATCTCACAATGTACCCTCTCTTGCACCCGTATTGTGGGCAATTATTCTGGAAGGATGTGGGGCATTAAGTTCCACGACTTCTTATAACTGCTGTTTCACCTTGAGCTCTGCTTCCACAAATAACAGGTTGCCTGCGTTTCGCATAACAGCATCGCACACCTCTCTCGTTTTTTAAATTGAAGTCTCTTCTCGCGAGCAAAATCTCCAGTTCCTTAAATTCATGTTTCCCATACGGCAAGTATCAAGGATGAATGTGGGGTTGAAATGCCACTTAGTATTTCAGTAATTCTGAAGGCTAAAACGCGTGAAAGCACTCAAATCAGCTATAGACATATTGAATCAGTTGCATTTGTCAACGGAACGGACGTATCAAATATGTAAATCATGGGTAAGAGCCGCACAATTCTTAAGCGCAGCCTGACGTATGACTGTGTTTCAAAGTGTTCGCCAACATTTCATGAATTTTAAGACCAACAGCAATGGGAAGACGAAACCTTGCAAAACGAAGTCAAGATTCCAACCGAGAGCAGGTGGTCCTATGAAAGTAGTTTTTAGGGAACTGAAAGAAATGTTAACTATAGAAATATCATGCGATAACTGCAACTGCAAAGAGGGTCTCAAAAACACATTCCCAAAATGATAATTATCCTGAGGACGAAAATCGGGAGAAGTTATTGGATCCTGCCAAGGAATGAGCGTTATGACCATTATTTGTCATTTTATTGTTGTGATCTCCTTTCGGAGATGAAAGTTACCATGCTTCGGTTCGCACTGCAACCACTAAATTTTGGATGGCCTGCGCTGGGATCAAAAACCAAAATTATCGGAAAGTATAGGGTCAAAGCTTAGGTGAGGATGAGATAAGTACGCTTTCTAAACGATTATTTACCAATTCGGGATAATTTCACCTTTTTTGACCAAATGAGCTATTATTGCGTTTGTTTAATGACTGTGCATTTTTTGTGACAAACATTCATTGTGGGCGACCTTTCGATGTAGGCATGGAGTGAGAATGCGAGATACCGTTTCGATTGAAGGGAATCACTGGCGTCAGGCTGTAACAATGATCGCAATGCGAAATCATCGCATATGCTAAATGTCAGCATGCCAGAGCATACCCCGTCCTCCATCTATGTTGCAAAGCTTTATGTGACGAATTTACAATCTTGACCGAAATTTCGACATTTGTTTCAGTTGGAAAAAATTATATAATATAAGGTTTTTATACTTATTGCCATGTCGCATAATGGCAAGATATGCCATTTACGCCCGGGTGCAGCCTTTTTAAAGAACTTGTTGTCGAATGTTTGTATAAACTACATTCAGCAGGCAAACGACACGTAATTCGCAAAGCCTTTATTTAAATACAACAACAACTTGTTTCAGAATGATGTTGCCATTGGCATATGTTTACAATTTGGAAGGATGCTATTAATTCTAAAATGGATAGTCGTGGGTCCTTTTGTTTTATACCTTTTACAACCGCTATTTTATATGTGCTCAGATTCTTTTAATCGCGTGTTGCATACACCCCGCATAACCGATCCCTGGCGCGCAGAGAACTTTCCAAAATGTACAACCTATATTATTACTTCCGCAGGCTGCAATGCTGGATGCGCGGATGTAATCTTGCTAAGTAATTTTAGCTTCTCAGTATATGCCACTTCCAGAAACTTTCCAAACCAAAATAATAGCTACTTCTAAAGGAGAAATATGGAATAGATTTGGCTCCCAACGAAACCGGAGCTGTAAATGTGTATTAACACAGATATGGGCAGAATTTCAAATCAGGGACAAACGTCGAGTTCCATTTTTCTGACCGAGTGAGCTTGTCTAAGCAAGGGACAGTATCTAGGATATTCTGAAATTTTCCCCGATTGTGTTACGTATCAGTAAAATATTCTTTCTATCGGAAGCATGATTTTAAAATCCTCACCAGCATCAATGAGCGACATCTATGCAGGCAGTCCTTTAAAAGTAATCGTCAGTGAATTTATGTTAATGCGATAGCCAAGAGACAAATTCAGTTGTTTAAAATCAACCTATAGTCTTCACTGTAATGACAATCATCAGTGTAAAGCCTAAAAATGCTAGTACTATGGACGTGTGATGAAGAGGAGGTTATAGGATCCTGCGGATGAGTGACTGTCGTAAACCTTTCGCGTTATTTCACTGATGCGATCTATTTTCAGCGATGATAAACACCGTGCTTTTGATCGTAACACGCCGCGAAACTCTCAATGATTTGCGCTAAATGAGGCACTCGATACGCCCTCCTCGGTTACTTCTGCTGCAATATATAAGCTCGGGGTTTGGGCGTAACACTTTCATTCGAAGTCGCGAAACGCATTCGGTACGTCGCAACTTCTGTAGAGTTTTTAAAGAAATGCTGTTATTTTCAGATTATTTCTAATCAAAACACTTACTGATCTGGAGTAGTGCAACAAAAAACTAGTGACTCGTCCGTATTCGCTCATCCTGCAGCGTTAATCTACAGATCTGATGCAATTTGGCCACATTAAAAAAGGATGTTCTTGCATTGCATAACTAAACATAACCCATTGGAGATAGGAGATTTTTTAAAGTTTCCGTAAACAAGTGGAGCTCAGTTTCTAAATATTAGACTGTTGCTGTTAAAAATCCCAATATTTGCTTAAATTAACAATTCAGTTACAAGAATCTACCGGTCTTTTAATGGTTGTTAACATTAATGAGAAAAAATCAATTCAAACATGCACTAGATAAGCCATGTCATGAAAATTCAACCGAAATTCTGAAATGTCACTAGCTTTGGTGCTTGTTTTAATGAAACAGACGTCAGTTTAGTCTACCCCGATTGTTAAGTCAATAAAAAATTAAGACATCCATAGCTGTGCGAAAGATCAGTGGTAAAGAAACCCTAACACTACCAGACTTCATTTCGGCAGTCGCATATCACAAGCAAACGATGGTGCTATAAAGTACTGATTCTCAGACTTAGGTGAGACAGCTCTAGGAAGTTAATTGGCAAACTTCTAAGGCACGACTATTAGTACTTAGGGGTATTTTCAGCGTCTGGTTGTCAGCTAACAAGTGATGACCGATCACATGAAATTTGAACCGAAATTCGGAAGTGCTTTCTCGACGAGAAAGGATTACTTACCCGGGGGTGTAAAACTGATTATAAAGCTGCATAATCCTGCAGTATTTTGGGCTAGCAGGGATTTCGGAATTTCGAACGCATGTCTCCGACCTACAACGAAAACCACACTCGGTAAAAATGACTACTTAAGTTGCATGCATGCTTCACACTGTTTTTCGGTGGTGTAGAATATATTTTAAAGATAAAGAGGCTGAAAATATGCTTTCTCTAGCTCAGTTGTTAGAAAATTACGTTTTCTTTACATTGGATGCCCTAAGAATGTGTCTATTTAGATTCTGAAAATTTTCTAAATCTGGGATTTTGAAGACCGTTCCATTTCCATTCCTACTGCATCCTACCTGTTCGTTTACCACTGCTCGTCATGAAATGTTCAACATAGACCGCATCCATTGCAAAATTTTTTAAACTCTTTATTGTATCTTCTTAAATACGTAGAGCACTTAATGATTTGCCTTACGCGGAAGGCATGCACATTGTATCCTGAAATCGCTAAATCCAAACGCAAGGGCTGAAGATTTTTCGAGAATCGAGAAACTTTCGCAAAACCTAAAGATACACTTTCTTAGGGCATACAATGTACAAAAACGCGATGTTCTGCCAAATGGGTAAAAGAATGCATATTTGTGCACCTTTGTTCTACTAAATATATTTTAATTTATAAGACCACCGAAAATCAATGTGAAACATGCATGCCAGTTAAGTAGTCATTTTTACCCAGGGTGCTTTCTGCAGGATGCTGAGGAGAAATTCATTCAAAAGGTGAGATCCTGGCAAACGCAAAATCCTGTAAGATTATCAGCATAATGATAAGTTTTACAATGCCGTGTAAGTAATCCTTCCCTATTTAAAAGGAATTTCAGAATTTCTGCCAACATTTCCTGAGGTCGGACACGCACAGTATTAGTGAGCAAAGGAAGCGTTCTAGCAGAGGTTTCTTAACCTCACTGTCTCTTCCAAGTCTCATGCGCCCACGAATTCTAAAATTAAAGTCGCATGGGAATGAGACTGTGAACGCAGTGACTGAAGTTGGATGATAATACCATCTGACGCGTGCCACATGTCTGTCGTAGCAACCTACGCAGACTCTGCACCGAACAAGTACGCACAAAGAGGGGCATCGTAGTCACAGGACTGGTCGTATAACCAGATGCACAACATGCGTGTTGACGAAGTGGACATATAAAACTACATCAGTGCAGGATAGTTCGACCGTCACGAACGACGGCGTCCGTCGGATACCCGACAAAGTGCGCGCAACACCGATGACCTAAGAATGAATTAGTTTTATTGAGGCATACCTACGCAGAATCTGCCGCTCTCTTCTCCTAACTCGCCTGGCTTCAATGACAAAACACTCTGAAGAGGGCTTAAACGAGATTTGGACGCAGAGGCTGACAAGACACGACAGTTCTTTGTCGCAGACGACACGGTCCTTAATGCATGCATCACATTCTCGCAATTAGGATCACTTAAACCAGGGCCTACTACTGCCTGAAACTCCGTACTGGGAAAAACCGACATATCCCACTACCTGAAAGTCTTCCAGCCCACAATCTTAATTACGTCGTGATTAAACACGAAGATGCGATACCAGGGAGAATAAATTTATTGGCCTGACGTTTCGGATTCTTACTTGAAGTAATCATCAGAGACATTCGCAGATGCTGGGTTCGAGTGGGAATCCAAAAAGTCAGGCCAGTAGATTTCTTGTTACGATGAGCGCATCTCCGTCTTCTGAACTGCTTCCTGGAACACTCCTATTCGCTTCTATCAACGTCATGATCGATTCACAACGCCAATGAGTAGTGCTCTGTGTGTGCTGACTGTCGACATCACTCTCTCCTGCCTCTGCCATGCACCAGTCGGTCTTCGAGCGTTTGGTCCAGCTCATCTGCAGCGAAGCCTGTTATGGAGGCAAAGCGCACACACTCCTCCACACAAACCCCTTCACTCTTATTCTTATTAGAATATAAGAAGGACACGATTTCGTGCGTGTTCTATGTCGTCCTCTTAAATAAACCTTACCCTAGAATGCCCAGAGTTTTCCATGATTCTGCAAGTCTTTTCGATTTCCCACAGGTATCGCATTCATGACACCTCGAACATTTTGCCGGCTTCTAATCTCGAGCATCATCTTTTTCCTTCTCCTCAAAATGTGCGTCTTATGCCTCATATGGTATTTTGTTTTCATTTACTAACTATGACCCATGCAGTCGACGCTGAGTTCCGACCTCAGTGGAAGAAAAGTAGATGCGAGTGGCTATGCACAGTATGAGATTCTGAAATTCGAAACAGAAATTAGGAAGTCCTGCACATCTCATCTTAGTTAAAAGTGTCCATGAAGGGAGAAACGTTTTAACGATGCAGAAGAGCACATGTCAAATACTTTTTCGTCTGGTTTATTCTGCGGTCTTCACTTATCACCTCAACACCGCTCAGTGAACATGTGTTATCTTAACCAATGACGTTGAAGGTAAAAAGTGGAAACACTGCAGAGAATATTGCAATATTCAGGGGTTCTATTTCTGCGTTGACGGTAACGGTAAAATGGCTAAAGACAGGATGCTTCTGTTTGTGGAGCTGAAACATCAAATGCAGCACCTTCGGCTGACTTTAGGCCTTTTATGAAATGCAAGCAGTCTGGTTGTAGTAAATGAGAGAGTTGTATTAAAAGGTAAATAAAGAGAACTTGCATTGGGTCCTGTGCATGTTACGCCTGCTATTCGCACAATTGGATTTTTATATATCCTACTGACATTTGCCCTGACACAGACAGTTCTGTGGCATGTGATGACTAGGTCTGCCAGTGTTCAAACTAACTGTCGCCTTCCATACTATGGCCATGACTAATCTGTCCCTAGGGCGTCAATCAATCTTTCCATCTATTGGCTCTCTTAATGAACCAGCGAGTAATTTTCTTATGCAAGTAAATACACTTCAAGAGATTTCGATGGACGGTGTTGTGTAACTCGAAATGTTCTGTCTTTGTGGCCCCTAAATTACGTATGCAAAATATGTGCTCGTGTTCAACTCGTGAAATGTTCAATGATATATTCTCCTTCGCTGCCATCTTATACAACGGACGAAATTGGTCTCGTCTGTTCAACTCGTAAATGCAATGAACGGCTAAGATATCATACTTTGATACCATACGCAGTTTACAATCAAATGGTAAAACCTGTTTAATTACCAATGAGAATGAAGCCACAAGCAAGTACATGTCAAAATAAACCAGGTGAACAATAATAATTAGCAGCCTAGAGATAACACTGCAAGCCTTTAAGGGTATCCCGTGGTTCCAGAGTGTCCTTTACAAATAAGACGTATAGGTGACTGTTTTGACTCTGTAAGGAGTGGTTAAGTTATTGCTTTTTAATTTCCTCAAAAATTAGCCTCGAACTTGCAGTAAATCAGTATATACTAAGGTCTGAGTTATGACTACTTGAGTCGAAATCCATCAGCCACAGAGGGATCACCGAGTAATGTACAACTCCTAAAAGATTATTAGAAGTATATTTTAGGTTTACAAGACACCATACTAGCCGCACAGGAACTGGCTCTAGTGATCAATTAACGCCATAAATGGACGCCGGAAGCCTGATGGAATTACTCTTATTTCTGCCATCACGTATATTTACAGATTATCAGATGGAGTGATTACTGTGTTGTACAAATTGACTTAATGGTAGTTATTGATGCTACATTGTATCTGTAACTCGGCTCTTTAATATGCAATAAGGGCGACGGGATAACTCTTCATTTCGAATGGGAATACTGCAATTTTCTCACGCATATCTGCCGCTGACACATTAGCCGCCAGATACCATCAAGTAGCTCAAATATCTTAAAAAGAAACTTTATTTTAAGAAAGTGCGTTTTGATAGTTTATTTTAGTGAAAATTATATTTGCAGTGCTTCTACGTGCTCATGCGGGCGTATCTACATTAAATCCTTAACACCATCATAAGCAATTGCCTATATTCATCGAGTGTCCAGAGACACATGCCCGTCCGGAATTTTTTTCAGAATTTCTTACTATATCTTTTAATCTTCCGTAGATTAATTGGAGTGGACCTCCCGCTAACTTCTCGCACTTGGTCCATCTTTGATCCCCCTAATAAGGTTATCATGTTTTTATTTGCAATTAGTTGAATAGTTGCCAAAACTATTTTTTGAAACTTCATACATTCTAGTTCTAAATACAACTAAAATATATTCTGGTTTTTTCTGAAATATACGCTAATTTTTAAAGTAAGTAGCTGGCACTGGGTGTTGTAAATTAAAGACTTGAGGTGGTAATGGGTCAGTACTAACAAATCTACCACTCGAATGATCGAAAACATTTGTACGCACTGGTATTCTTGCATGAGGAGCCTACAGTCGCATTGCCAGCGTATTCCGTCTAGTTGGGATAAATTTCGAGCTTTTTCCCATGTCCGTGTCAGTCATGACCGGTCCTCGAGGGAGACGCTGACGCAGATCCCGTTATGGGGTTGGACAATCTAGCCGAAAATCAGCATTGTTGATGTCCGCGTGCAAGGTTCACTGTAGTTAGTGCGCCATTTTTTGACAATTATAGTAGCCGCAGCATATTCGGCGGCGTCGGTTTATGTGAAGTGACGGAGCACCATGATTCGTTTTTCTATACATTCGCCTCCAAACCAAGGTCTGTTCGACCGACGGCGCGGAGAACGTTGTCACACACAGCCTAGCAGACGCCTAACGGCTGTTCATTGAAGCCGAATTTATTTTCAATTCATCTGAATCTGCTCCAACTGGGACAATGGTTACACAGACGAGGCTCAAGCCTGAGTGAGGGCTATACTGTTCTCTCACGGAGAGAAGTGAATCTACAATTTCCTAGTCTGTCCCCTGGCATTCCTGATACGCATTTGAGGGTCATCTAGTTATGCTGTTACTTGGGCATAGTTTGATAATTTTATTGCCACCGCTGGACCATCAGGCATTGGATGATTAAAATCTAGATTAACCAGCAACCATGTATTTAGCACTTAGACAGATGAATTCTAGGGGCACGAGATGCCGTTGGCAACATTGCTTATTAACTCAGCAAGTCTTTGAGCGCGTATATTCCTTGTTAATACAAACTAGCAACGTTATTACGTTTAATGACACATCTTTAGAGTATTTTTACTAATGTTGAACTGTCTCGTTTAATGTTCAAAGAAATTAATCCGTAAACCCGAAGTAAATGTTTTTAAAAAGAGCGTTGTAGGCTTGATCCTACGGTGTACAAATAAATAATTGACCTGTAACCCATTAGCTATTGCGGTTTCTCCGCGTAATATTCAACCAAGCCGTCAGTATGTTTAGCCGTTCAGTATTTGTGTAACGTTTCAGCAGGTTTTTATGGAAGCGCAAATCTTCTCTTTTGGTTAGTCGGATACAGTGTTGTGTCAGCACGCCAGTTTGAGCCCTTGACTTGATGTCATGCCCGGTATGAAAAATCCACATAAGTAAATGTCAGGCAAAATATGAAAAGTGGATAACATGGAGATAAGTTATGTGGTTTAACACTTTATATCCATTTCCTTTCAGTCCCTCTGCATCTCCGTTAATTATGGTAAGCTAAGCTAATATACGACATTTCGGAAACCTGGGCTGTTGTTGGTTTAAAAAGGTTTTTGTCGAAGGAATAAATCCAGCCGAACAAACGTCCTCTTGCATGAAAGAAGCAAATAATCATGTTATCACACAGTTATCTGTAACTTGTCTTAGAAACGTAATAAGGATATCACCAGTTAAGTTATAGATAGTCTGTAAATACGAATTCAACTCTGTCTAGACAGCATAAGGGACACAAAGACGCAGGCATAAGGGTAGACCATAGAGAAGGAGATATAGCAGGTAAATGTTAGAAGAAAAATATGTCAAATATGCAGTATTATATGCTATACTCAACTGCATGCGTATACAAGACAATGGGACTAACCGCAGTAATGATAATTCAAGAATACCTCGCACACCCGACAGCTTCTTCACCTCCAGCACCACCAACTCCCCATTTGCCAGCACGGCCAACACCATCAGCATCACCACTGAAACCGATTCTACAGCCCCTAGCCTATCCCCGCCCTCATTGCCACCGCATATGCACATAACACATCGGCCTGTTCGGTTATTAGCACATCCATCGCAGAGAGACCTGCACAGCAGTGTATAGGGCACTAACATACATCCGTAGCCATCGCTTCGGTTATCCAATTTGCTCAAGCGCATTGGGCACCTGCATGGGCCAGCTCGCTCACATGTGCCTCCATGAAAACCTGTAGTAATCCACGCCAACCGTAACCACGTCATTGCACACTTCCCTGTCAACACTAGCAACACGCATGAACATGTCCGACACCACACACCGCAGGCACAGACTAGGCGCATTTCACGTAATTTTGAGGAGTGTTCATCGGCTCCCTCTCGATGCGCTCCCTTCGCTGTGTGTTAGATCCGTCCATTAAAATTTCTGCATCGTCGTGTATGGCACGCTCATAGGGGTCGCTGTCGGCTGTGTCAGTCACCTCCTCCAATTTCAACATTAGTTGGTGGATTGACTCGGACAATCGACTGGTGCGCATAATAGAGCAGAAAGAGACTAAGGACGACACTTTGCGCACAGTCCTCACAGCCTGACGTGTATTAATCCACCAAAGCCTGCTGCAGTGGATACTTCTTAATGTGGCCTATATGGCACTCTCACTCAATTTGACCCGAACCAGTGTGGTTGCACGAGTTCGGTATCTGACAAGAGTTTATGTGGACCTGCCACCTGCGCCCGATCTCACCTCCAGTCTTCTTGACTCTGTCATAACACGGGGCCTCGGTTGGGATGGATAAGAGAGTGCGGCTGATGTTGTGCAAGACCAATATCGTTAGGAACTAAATAGCTCGCATATAACTGTCCCGTGCCCGCTTTACTGTGGGTCACAGTGCGGATCTCGTCGGAATCAAACTTCGAGCTGTCGCATGTTAGTTAATGTGGTGTGGAATAACATTATAAATCAAGCAAAATAGTAAAAATTAATAGTCAATCAACAAATAATCCATTTTTGAGACGCAATCTGTAAACGCAAGAGAGGATTTTATTGCAGAAATAGCAACCAGTTAATGATTTGAGCGAAAAGATTGAGTGCGACATGACTTCCACCACATCCTCTTCAATTGACAGTCTGGTTCCCCTACCCTCAATATATCACAGACAGAGCAGTCAGATTTCCTTTGCGTATAAAATATTAAATACACAGTGATTAATTCGGTTGGTGTAATGCCACTACAGAGCATATACATCCGCAGTAGGGAACAGGGATGTTTCCCATGCATTCCTCAGGTTTGCATTGTACACTAAAATGCACAGACGGTAATGCATTCCATCGATTTTCGACCACATTGCTAGGCCGTACAGGGGCCTCCTTCATTCTTTTAAACCCTACAATCCAAAGCAGATCTTTAGAAAATATTCAGCAAAATGAATGAGTGGCGACATTGTACTCTTGCCAAAAACAATCCTACGCATTGCCTTCAGCAGGCATTTTTGGCAGCAAGGTCGGGCTTACAATAACAGGCATTAGGAGAAATATAATGCAGCTCATTTATTTTTAAATTGACTTCACGCTGCAAATGCAGTACACGTGGCTATTTACAGTTGGCAGGCTCAATGTTAGCATGGCATTTGTGCCATTTGCTGAGTTGGCGCTTAAATGGGGAATACCATCAGGAAGAATTACTTGGACTAGTGAATTCAACTTCACGGACGTCGAATACAGGCTGGAAGGTGTTAATCCCACGCCCGAACCAATCGTTTGGACTCCAGTCGGCTGCTGTCAGCCGGAAACAGTTGCAGTCGTCATTCCAGTTCGAAACAGATACGTTAATCTCTCCGTCCTTCTCAACCACCTACACCCCTTCATGCGGCATCAACGTCGACGGTACACAATCTATGTGATTGAACAGGTAGGTTGAAATGATCGGAATTGCTTCCGTGCAACGCCCTGATAATTTGGACATCGAGAGCAACGATGTCCGTCACGTGTGTCCCATGACGCGATGCGTGCAGGACGGTGATTGGTGCATGAGTTAGCTTATACTGAGGTAAACGTTAGCAGCATATACCACACTCACCCCATTCTCACCTAGAGTACGTGTGCTTAATCATGAAATGCTAACCGAAATTGTGAAATGCGTTTTGCTTTTGAAACGGGTATTTAAGTAGGATTGTAAAATTAATCATCCTGCAGCATGCATTTATAATAGTTCATTTACGCATGGATGTCGGCTTTCGAACGGCGTTTTTTCTGGCCACATGCAAAAACCACACTGTGAAAAATAATTACTAATGTAGCATGATTTTTTCGCATTGATTTTCGACGCCCTTAAGTATTCAATTATATTTTATGGAAAGCATGCGAAAAATAATCACTCTTTTGCTCATTCGGTAGAAGATTACGTCTTCTTCTTCTTCTTCTTCTTCTTCTAATTTCTACTCGAAGAAAGGATAGAATTCAGATTCTAATTATGAGATTTTTAATATCGTTAAATGTCCGTCCATAAAACATCGTGTTTCGGCATTTAGTAATGTCCTTGTAAAGTTTGCATTGCGGCTCAAATCCACTGCTCAATTTTATGAACTGCATATCGTCTACTCACAATACCGTAGAGACATTTGTGGTTCATCGAGCACGGAATGTATACAGCTCGTAGATCGAAAACTCTGTGTGAACATTTATCGGGAGTTCGAATTCAAAAGTATTCAGGAATCGGAAAAGTTTATGAAAACAGATTTATATTCTTCCATCGAGTATAAAATTGGAAGAAGACTTACTTTTCTACCATATGGTCAAAAGAATGAAAGCATTTTCTATGCATTTATAAAGTATAGTAAACTTTTAAGGGCATCGAAAATAATCGAGAGAAATACATGCTACATAAGTAGGCATTTTTTGCATACCGTGGTGTTTGCATGCGGCTGGAAAGAAGTTCATTCGAAGGGCAGCATCCAACGAAGGTACACTTACCACACCATGCTTATGAAATCGTTTACGTAGATTAGTTAATACATAAAATGTGTCACAGGTAGTTTATATAAATGTCAAGAGAGAATGTGACGGCCCTTCGAAGCGGCCTGGCTACTATCAGCCAGCCATCTCCTAACTGCCTTGCAGGAAACACCTAATATTTTAATGCGATCGAATCTGACAAAATCCCCACCCCTAGTAGACAATATGCTTCTTTACAGGGCAAGTGTAACATTCATTTTTGACAGCCCTTCCAACCTACGGAGACCATTCAACATCCCTGTAATGCTAATTCCCACTGGGATGGCTTCCTATTCTACCTAAAGTGCAGAAATACTACCATTCACGAAAACACGACTCTGCGCATGTGAGAGAGATTATCTGTGTGGACTTGAAATTGCAAGAATCTGGAATAATTGCCTCGAAGATAAACGAGCTTAAGATGCATATGGACATCTTTCATCTTGCCGCCAACAACTGAACTGCTGCAATGGTTGAAAAGTCTTTTGTTTGGACCAGTGCTTTTTGGAAAGCTGGCAGAAGGAGTGAGAGAGAGAGAGGTAGAGAAAGATATCGAAGGGAGGCTGACTAATCACTATAATCTTTTACATTTCGAATAAAATTCTCTGAGTTAGAACTCCTCAGCATATGTCTACGTGCCAAGAACAGCGTTGATAAGCCTACGGGGTTAGGGCTCGACGTGAAGGCGTATTATTATGAACATTAGTAGCTCAACTGCTGTTTAAGTAGCTAAAATTTCGCTCTTAAGAACAGTGGCTATGCTCCAACACCTGCTGTAGTCCTCGCACTGTCCGAGCTTGCTCTCCAAAGTCTCGGGCTACTTAATCAATCGGAGAGCGGAGGACTTGCCCTTAGAATGCGCTCGACGAAGAGAGCGATTGATCATTACATCCAAGCCGGGATTCATCAGGGTGTGTAGGTAAAGTGGATGTAACTTCAAAGAGGCCCTTTCAATGCTACTGTGCGGCTGATTAGCAGACCACTTGTCGTACTTGCCAATCTCGTTGTGGGCGATGCCACGCTTTAAATTCTAACATCCAATCCGTAATTAGTAACGCTGACGTTTTCTTACAAAATGGATTATTCACCAAAACACATTCTTGTTTGAATCAAGTCTATGCGTTCTTCAATGATAAAATCTGCTCATTTTGCCGGAATTATTTTGGTGGCGTGCATGACTCTGAAAATGGAACAAACTCCGATTGTTAGACAACCAGTGTACACGCGGCCGGAAAGTAGTTTGATCGAAATGCGGCATCCACCGATGGTACGTTTACAATATTTCTGAAGTTTGCTCAGGTATCGAGGGGAGTTTATATCAATGTCAAGAGAGAATGTTACTGCCCTTCGAAGCGGCCTGGCTACCGTCAGCCAGCCATCTCCCAACTGCCTGGCAGGAAACACCTAATATTAAAATACCGTTGATTCCAGCATTCGGCAATGAACCTGAAAATTTACCAGTTCAATCATAAGACAGTATCGATTCGATTGTCATCGCTTTCAACTATCCATGCAGCACCCGCTGTGATTTTAAAGTCATTTAGAAAAATAGCGTGTTTTTCTATATGCTCAAAGTGCCTGCAGCTTAAAGAATGCGAGACTACAATAAGTGACCTATTCAACATAATGTTCACTGAAATTCTGATGCTTTTCTAAAAGAAAGGATTACTTAAGTGGAGTGCTGGAGGATGAGGCTGTAAAACAGGCTTGCGTACCAGGATGTCCATATTAGTGGGTGAAGGTCGACTGAAGGTTGGGTTACATGAATGTCCACGTGTGCGTGCAATGCGCCAGTTATTACCACAAGCCAGAATGCCGTTCCAGCCTCGCATTTCAAACTGTTTGTACATACGCAAAGGCCACCTTCTGCACACCCATCAGGAGTCTCCTGGTCTACTATTCCTGCCCTTCCTTCCCCCCTCCCCCATTAATACAGCTCTGATTGGCCTCTGTTTCCCCTACAGGATAAACCCGAGACATTCAATAAGGGTGCACTCCTTAATATTGGGTACATGGAGGCAGTGAAAGCAGCCAGTTATTCTTGCTTCATTTTCCACGATGTTGACCTCCTACCCGAGGATGACAGAATGCTATACGCGTGCGAGGATCAGCCCCTCCACATGTCTGCAACTATCGACAAATTTAATTACTCGTAAGTCCTTCTTCCTCCTAGTTGGAGCTCGCTGAATGGTGTTACTCGGCATTTATTCTCCCGAGTCATGCCCATTTAGATGTTGCTTGTTGCTGAGCTAGGTCTCCAGTGAGAAGTTACCCAAGTCACCAGTCAGTGGGACGGCTGTGGGTAGCACAGTGTTTATTCTGCTTTGGAAAGCACACAGTCAGCCCGGGTATAGGCTACACCGAAGGTTGCACCACGTCCACAGCCAGCAGTTGTTGTTTCGTCTGGCAGAACGAAGCGTGAGAATGCGCGTGAACGGTGTCTGACTGCCACCAATCAGTGACGAGCAAAGTATCAATCGGCGACACGGTGACACTAGACCGAGTGGCCCAGGCAGACGCAGCAGAGGGGTACGGGGTGTTTCGGTCACTGTCTTCGCTTCGAGTAGACGGCAGGAAATATGCGTTGTATCAGGCCCTATTGTTTATATGTCGGTCGTCCAGGGACGGTTTTATTATCGATCCAGGTAACGAGAATGTTTCCTGCCGTAGCAGCGGGTCATTCAGCTTCATGACTTGACGCCTGATGGTTGCTTCCGGACTGCGTGTGACCCAAACTCCAAATGAAGTAAGAAGACAGTTGACGGCTTCCGAGACCTTCCTCGCGTATGAAAGAGTTCGCCAAAATTTACGTCCACTTGGATATGATCTCTGGTCTCGTTTACGTATCCACTAGTTGACAAATTTCTGCGGGTAGCCATTGGCTCTCAGTACCCGTCGAGATATAGTTTGGGGGGCAAGGATGTAAGATAAACTTAAACCACACACAATAATTTTGTTTCGTCTAGTGCCCGAAGTCAGGGAGTGTGAGGGCTGGTTTATTCTGTACACAGTGCAGGTTACCGTAAGTTGACCGTTTGCTTGTGACAGAGATAAGCGTCTGTTCCCGGAGAGTGTCAGTCACGTTGAGCTGTTTATGTGTGCGTAAATGTGTCAGCAGGAGGGAAGTTAATGGCTGAGTGTTGGTCATGAGATTGGGCGGATTAATGGAAGAATTGGAAGGAGGGGTTGCGCAAACTCACGGGGACTCACGGGTGTCAAGCCAGGTCGTCCGACGAGCTTAAAGTGATGAAAGCTTGTGAAGGCAGACGGGAGTCACTGCAGCTGGACAGGAGGTGCCCTAGTTCTAGCCCTCGGGGGTAGCCGTGTGTCAACTGCCTGTCAACAATTGTGGCGGCCATCGACCGACAAAACGGAAGGGGGACTGGAGCGGCTGCTACAAAAGTAATTCAGCAACCTTGTCTTCCGTTTCACTCCGGTATAGCGTTCTTACGCAACTGCGTTTGCGACCGATCGGATGGTTACGCTGAGAAGTCAGTACTTACACCGTGTTTGTCGCTTTCCTGAACACATTGCTTTTAGGCCAACAAAATCTTTGCGGCAAGCGAGGGCATCCGAAACGGCCAGCAATTTGCTTTCTTCGTCCTCCATCGTAAATTGAATGTCCGGGAAGACGGCTTTGAAGCATTCTTTGAATGTCAGCACCTGATCTCGTTCGTGGACTTCAAATCTATCATCCACATACCGAGCCCGGAATTCCAGCCTGTGTTATCAGAAAGCCAGCAACTCCAACCGTCGTAGAATCACCTCGGCTACGAGTACCGAAATCGGCGAACCCATTGATGTGCCCCACACCTGATCGTTAATTGTTCCGTTGAAAGTAAAGTACATCTTGAGACAGAACTTCAGGAGTAGGAGGATTTTGGCGTGTCCGAGGCGATTCTCCATTTCATCATACTTGTATCCTAGGACTTAGGTTAGGCTTAAAATTAAGGTTTAATTAAACATTATGATTGGCGAAAGATTTACGGTTATGGTTAGGATCCGCATTAGGGTTGAATTTGCCAGCTACGTACCGTCTTACCTAATCCGTTCTTCCTTAACCAGTAACCTTCAGTTACCTGGTTTCCATCCGTTTACACGCCTCTAGTTTCCATCTTCAAGTTTGCGCGGTCTGTTCCGGCACCCCATTGTATTATTAAAACAAACCTGACAGAAACGTGAGCTTTCTCAACGACCTCCGCGAATTCTATTTATTTTGATGTCCGTTTGATCTACTGAAATAACTACTTATAAAATCCTTCCCGTATTTCAGGTGCTCCTGTATTCTATTATCTCAGTCACCTTACCTTTTCAAGCCTTGTGTCATTTAGTCTCTTGCGTCAGTTTTCAGTTGACTGTTTGATATAATATTTCGAAAGGGCAACCGCACTTACATCAGTCTAATTTACGCTCACTACTTTATTCCTTTTATTTCCCTAACCCAGTCTGTTCTACAAAACCTCCTTTGGTGGGGTAGTGGCGATGAAAAGAAGGCATTTCGAAAGTACGCTGGGATATGCAAACACTTACTTTGGATGGGGCTGCGAAGATGACGACATGTACAGGCGTCTCACATTCTCAAACCTAACTTTGACGCGACGCAACCTCACAATTGCACGTTACAAGATGATGAAGCATGCCAGAGATGCTGGAAATGCCGAAAACCCTAAAAGGTATTGGAAAAGTTATTTCAAACGCTTTATTCATCTTTTTCCGAACTTATGCTTTTAATCTGCTGACAATATGAACAAGTTTAACACATTAAACCCCTGTTCTTTTTATTAGGAAGCAGAGACTAAAAAAAGCTCGAGAACTGTGGCGCAGGGATACCTATCGGCATGTCCGGTATGCGGTTCGACAGCGAACATTGAAGTACGATGGCCTTTACTTTCACATCAAGGTTGATGTTTTGTACCCAACCCTGGAGGAGGCGAGGCAACTGGTATAACCATCGGCAGAGAGCAGAACATTTACGCGAACACAGATATTTTGGAAGCATATACTCAGAGTCTAGCCTACAGACTATGTTTTTTGCCTGCTATACGGCAGTAATTTCTATCAGTCACATTCACTAAGTGATGACACTACGCAACCAATAATGTGACCATATGTTTTTACTCTAGCGGAAGAACAATTAACTGTCGACTGTTACGAATTTATAACATGATTTCATTCATTAGTGATGCGTTTCCCTTTGCTTTCGTGGCTTAAGAGTGGCCAGAGATAAGAGCTGTTGGTAAGGATGGGAATGATGAGAATGAAGGTCGGTTTGCTGTCTGACAGAGCATTGGGAAAACTGCGATCCACCATATTCAGTGGCATACGCCAGTGCCTTTTGACAAAAACATAATTGGGTTGGGCTTGTGAAAAGGAGTTTGGCGACAAGCATGAATGCACTCGCTGATCTGATGCAAGTCCTTTGTCTGCGCATGTCACACTCATACATGTAATTTGATTCGAATGCGTCGTTTCCCACTGCGGTTAATACAAGGGTGAGATACAAGTCAAGTCAGAAGATGAAAGGACCAGCAACCAATGCAGTTTCACTCGCTTGGCTGTTGGGGACATTAGTTTAATGCCTTTTAGTCTAGCGTGCTTTTCGCTTTGCCAGAAGCTCCTGAATTCGTCCGAATTCAAAGAATGTTGCCTCAGATTTTCCGGTATGCCGATTCTATGCAAATGCCTCTTAGATCTCTTAAGTAAGTTGGGGGTTTAGGGGGGGAATTCGTCTACAATGTTTATGTGCGACAGAGGGACGTTCCAAAATGAGTCCGTTCTGTAGGTACGCCAGTCATCTTTAGAATGTGTCCGATCAATCGCATCCGGATCTGTTTCAATAGGGCTCATGAATTTAGGAAACCGGTTGACAAAGGACTTGGGTATCCGCAATACGCGGGCACATACCCGCCTTGTCAGATAAAGGGGAAAATATATCGATTTTATCGCACACCTACTCGATGAGAATCACCAACCTTGACGCCAAACAAGCTTTTCAGGTTACTAATCGGAAACCAGCAAAGTAGTGCAACTGTTTACGTCAATGGGTGTTAGAAAAAGCCGGCAAATTGACCATTTGGATGACGAATCACTGCTTCGTCGTCAGAAGACGTTGGTGCAAACGCCAAATCTTCCGAAGCCAACGCCGATCCAAAGTGGTGATCACTTGACCCACGCGTAAAGGGCCATGATTTCACATAAAGAAGGCAGGGTGGTATGCGCTCGGCTGTCTTGAGTAAGGGAATACCTGCGTCGGCCTTGAATATGAGCCGAAGCTTTATAAAGCAGCACTTTGCTGAACACCACCCCATGTTGAAGTGTTTGACAGACAGGGTGTCAGTTTCATAACAGTCGCCGAACATGGATTTAATACACTTAAATAAGCCACTCTAACAAAGCGATACTGCTAGCAAGGACTAGAATTGCAGAAGACCTAAAATGTTGTCTGAAAGTCAGTCATCTATTGTTGGCAAACGAAGATCGAAAGTGGGACGGATCTAAACAATGGAGCTACATTCTAATTACATCGGCGACTAACAAAAGGTAAACCTCGGCGTCCCTAATATTCCATTAAATTTCAAAAGGTGGCAACTAAGTGCAACATTTTACTGGTCACCTTCCGCTGATTGCTGAGATTCATTTTTTAACCATTGGTTTCCTAATAAGCCCAATTTTCTTACTAGCACGAATGCAATTAAGCGGGATTCACTCCTTCCAAGAAACGTGCTGGTGTCCCGCTATATATACATATATCAACATGAGTGAAGATTTGAAGTACTGATAAATTATCCCGTTCATCATCCCCAAAAGAAGAGGAAGAAAAAAAAGGGGGCGATTGCTTGCACCACGCTGTATTATTGCTGACGTTTCGGAAACTTCCTCGTCTCCATCATCAGAGTGGTGGGTTGTCTGTTCCTGCTGGCTCGGAGTTGTTCTGTCTCGCCGCCTGTCTCGTGTTATAGGCATGTCTGACGCACGAACTCTGACCTGCCTTCTGGTTGGGGATTGGCTTTGGTCCTTCCGCTGGCGGCCGATAGCGCGCTCCTGTGATTCGCACGTGCAACGGCAGTTGATCAGTCCATTGGATTATTAGGGGAGGGCCCAAGTGCACACAGAATTTGCAGCGTTAGGTGGTTATTCCACAGTAGTTGATTGTCTTCGACTCAAATGTTTATTGAAATTTCGGTTCTGACCCTAAAAAATCATGTCCGAGAGATTTAACTCCAAGTTCTGCACTGATTAATTTCTGAAATTATTCACCTGATTATTCTCTGGAGTTCATATACCGGAAACCGCTAGAGAACGCTGGGGGTCCCACTGAAGAGCCGAACCCCTCGCAGCTGTGTCACGCAGCGGCAGAATATCGCCGAAACACGTGTCTGGGCTCTTAGCAAGTATCTAGGTCGGGAGTACGGTATAATACTTTTGCCATATATATATATTTCGAAAGAAAACAGCTCTTTGGGAAATATTAAACAAGTTATATTGTAAATTTTCGATCTTGGTTCCCCAAGTCGTCTTCAGACGTGAAGTAAGTGTGCAACACAGTTAACATTTAAACATGCCGAAAAATCGATTTTGCCTTGTCACTCCTGCGGGTGTGATGTTCTGATTGGCTAACGCCTTGTGCACTTTTCCTTGAGGCTGTTGTACACCGTATCTAATTCTACGTGTCGATTGATGCATGCGCTGTCAGAATGAATGGCCTCTAAAAATTCACGGCCCTTTTTGATGAGCAAACACCAACATTGCGAGTCCTGTTCCATGCGAATTTGTGGCCCGATTCCAACGTATGCATGGCAACTTGGGACAAGTATTCGCGCCTTCTTACGGCCAACTAATGTTCGTCTATTCGCGTAGAGGCCGATTTCCCAGTTTGACAACAGTAAACTGCATTGCAGTTGTTGCATGGTATCTTATAGACGACTTCCTTCTTATCTAAATAGCCAACGCTATCCTTAGGGTGTACAAGCTGGTTACGAAGTGTAGTCGTCGGTTTGTGCGCCACATTAATTTGGTGCTTCTTCAGGTGTCTTTCAACTAGTTCGGACACATTACTAATGTATGGAAGTGTTCGCCAGTTTTTGGTTTGGGCGCCTGATCGGAACAATCCAGTTCCTTCTCTTTTTCTTTTAACTCCTGTCGTCGCATGCATCGGTGTACAAAATATCTAGGATACCCATTCTGGGAAAACAGTTTGAACAGATACTTCAGTTCTGTTTGATATATTACGTTATCAGAGAAATGAGTTCTTCCTCGGTTAAGGAGGCTGTTCACGGCACACTTTTTGTGAGAGATCGGGTGATAACTCTCGTAATGCAAAAGAACTTCCGCATAGGTTTCTTTGCGGTAAACCGAAATAAGAAATGAAGACGACTTGGGGAACCAAGATCGAAAATTTACAATAAAACTTGTTTAATATTTCCCAAAGAGCTGTTTTATTTCGATATATATACATATATATATATATATATATATATATATATGACAGTGGGCGCTCGCCTATCAGGTTACGGAACATGCTCGTTCCGTTGTGCCTTGGGGCTCATACTAGAACCCCCGCAGGCAGTCTCACAGCGACTGGTAGAAGACATAGATGAGATGGAGCCGACAAAGAGAAGGGAGACTGGAATGGCAATTTCTGGCTTATTAGCCGTCATCAGCCAATCATACCCAACCCCAAGTGTGGATCACTTGAGATTAGAATCCGGGATATTTGGTCATGGAGTTTGACGCTCTACCATTGAGCCATCTATGTATACTGCTAGTCGTTGTGCGACTGCCTGCGAGGGTTTAAGTATGAGCCCCAAAGCACAACGGAACGAGCATGTTCCGTAACCTGATCGGTGAGCGCCCACTATCATAATTAATATTTCCGATCACAACCGACAGGACAACGGGCCCGTCGCTCAATGGTAGAGCGTCAAACGCCATGACCAAAGATCCCGGGTTCGAATGTCAAGTGATCCACACTTGGGGTTGGGTATGACTGGGTGATGACGGCTAATAATCCTGTAATGGCCATTCCGGTCTCCCTTGTCTTTGTCGGTATCATCTTATCTATGTTTTCTACTAGTCGCAATGCACTCAGATGAGGCATGCATCAACCGGCATATCGATTTAGATGCCGCGTACAAAATCGTTAAGGACAGATTCCAAATGAGTTAGCCAATTCCGAGATGACAACCTTAACCAATCATGGACTCCTTTTGCTAGACTCAGTCTAAAAGTTAATTGTTTTTGCACACCCGTTGTCTGAAGACGAGCTGGGGAACCAGTCTCGAAAATTCACAATAAAATTTTGCTGTTTCCCAAAGAACTTCATCTTTTTCATTATATTTCTTGGGATGCCTGTTTCTCAAATTATACGTATGAACTTCGAGCGGAGTGTTCTGCTTTCTGCTCGACGATGGGAAAAATGTGCTATTCGCGAAAGTTTGACGCGAGAACAATTATCCTTCTTACATCGATGTCGAAGCAATAGGATTCTACCGAAATCTGTGCGAGTGAAACCAGCATTAAAGTCATCTCAGGGCTATCAGATAGCTACATGGTATGGCCAACAAATGCTTGGAGGCTTTTTAGCTGATGCGCATCAACGACATCGCAAATTCAAAGAGCAAAAAGTACACTACATGCAATTTTGCCATGAGCAACTGCCTATTCACTTGTTTGAGATTCTACAGGAAACCATCATGCATGTCGCAGAACTAGAACGGATAAAAAAGAGGAGCACCTTGGACAAAAAGTGGGCAATTATTTCTTGTAAAGGTTGTACTAATTCTACATGTCCAAGGCAGGTCGTAAACCTATCCGCTAGGGTCCTAACGGCAACAGAGGGAAGTGTGCTGGACATCCTTGCCAACCTCGAATCAATCATATCATCAACCAATCTTGCCAAAGAAGAACAATTCACCATTTGTAGCAGCACTGTACAGGCATTGAAGAACCGAAAAAGTTCTCAACGTTATCTTACGATGAAACGAAAGCCCTTAAAGCTCTAAAACAAGACGAAGACATCATCATTCTACCTGCCGACAAAGGAGGTGCCACCACTGTTTTGAACAAAACAGACTACACAGACAAAATGATGTCACTCTTAAAAGATGAGTCAACATACGAACCTCTAGCTGCCGATCCCACCAAATCGCAAAACTCACATATTGAACAAACATTTAACGTCTTTCGGGTAGGAAATTAATCACAGGAGGTCTTGCCAAGTCTTTAAAACAGGATGAACCAACAATTGCCAAGATATATGGTCTTCCCAAAATTCATAAAACTGATATTCCTCTGCGACCGATAGTCTCCCTAAACGGTGCACCCAACTATAAGATCTCGAAATGGCTATTTCGTCAACTAAATCCACTAACAAAGAACTCCGAGAACTCCATTCACGATTCAAAATAGTTTCTAGACAAATTAAGCGGTGTCAACATCACATGTGACGAGATCATGGTTTCATTCGATGTGGTCTTGCTTTTCACTTCGATTCCGCTAGATTTAGCAAAAAGCTGCACCGAAGAACTCCTTCATACATATACTTTTACTTCAACTCCTTGATCTCTGTCTGGAGACAAATTTTTCCTTCTCAAATCAATGCTACCGGCAATTAAAGGGTGCTCCCATGGGTTCACCAATATCCGGTCTCCTGGCGGAAGCTTTACTGCGTAAATTAGAGAGCATAGCTCTTCCCACAGTCAATCCAAAACTTTGGCTGCGATACGTAGATGACACTTTTTTCATCGTCAAGAAAGATCAGTTGAATCTGCTCCATACCAATATTAACTCTATATTTCCATGAATTGCATTTACTTTGGAAACAGAAGTCTATGGACAACTCCCATTCCTGGATGTCCTTGTACGTCGAAAAAACGATGGATCACTCCAGACATCAGTTTATCGCAAAGAGACGTATTCAGAGGTCATCCTATACTTTGAGAGTAACCACCCTGGCTCTTACAAACGGAGTACAGTCTACAGCCTTCTGAATTGAGCCAAAACACACTACTCTGACGAAACAAGTTATCGAGCAGAAATGAAATACCTCTACAAACTGTTCTCCCAAAATGGGTACTCGCATGACTTTATACGTCAATGCATAAAGCACCAGCAATCCAAGGGAAAAGGTATTTCTAATGCTGCGGCCGCTCAGGCACCAAAACCAACCACATGGCGAACTCTCCCATACGTCAGAAATGTATCTGAACTTGTCGAAAGACAATTGAAAAAGTACCAGATACACGTAGCACACCAGCCGGCAACTACCTTACGCACACAGCTTGTGCACCCTAAGGACAGGGTCGGCTACCTTGAAAGAAAAGGTGTCGTCTACAAAATCCCGTGTTCTAATTGTGATGCCGTTTATTGTGGCCGAACTGGGAAATCTGTCTCAACCCGTATACATGAGCATCAGTTAGCGGTGAAGAGACGCGACCATCTATCCCAGGCGGCCATGCACACACTAGACACTGGGCATAAATTCGCATGGGAGAACACTCGCATTGTTGGCGCCTGCCAAACAAGAAAAGGCCGCGAATTCCTGGAGGCAATGCACTCAGATGAGGCATGCATCAACCGGCATATCGATTTAGATGCCGCGTACAAAATCGTTAAGGACAAATTCAAAATGAGTCAGCCAATCCCGAGATGACAACCTTAACCAATTATGGACTCCTTTTGCTAGACTCAGTCTAAAAGTTAGTTGTTAAATTTAGTTCAGTCAGTCTGGTTTCGTAAGGCAGATGATGAAGATTATTGACCATCTTCGTAGCCATCGCCTGTACCCTTTCCAGTCGTTGATAATCTTTCTTCAAACACGGTCGCTAGGCCTGGACTGCATACTCTAACTGAGACCGAACGAATGCCCCATGGGTTCTTCCGACTAGCTCTTTGTCGATCTGCACAATCCTCGCCGCAGCGCAAATAACATCCTTATCGCACTTTTGGCTGCCCTTTGACACTGTGATGGTGGTTTCAGAGAGGAGATCATTAGGACGCCCAGGTCTTACTGTTCCACAACATTTGAAAGGGGCTAACCACCAAGGACGTATTGAAAGGAATCGCGCTCCTTACTGTTATTTTTGGTGCGGAGTCTCAGGACCACAGCTTGTCAACATTCAAATTAAGGAGCCAAGGAGCTGACCAACTCTTCAGACGGTTGAGACGGTCTTGAAGCGCGTACCTGTCTGCGTCAGATCTGGTGGGTCGCCACAGCTTAACATCGTCAGCAAACATGATGGCGCTGCATCCCAGGTAGTCGACGCAGGCGTTAATGTAAATCAGGAATAGCAACAGCCCTAAGACGGAGCCCTGAGGTACACCACTAAGAACGGGGGGTAGGAGTTTAACTTGAGGCCTCAACGCACGCAGTTTGTGATCTCCCGCTAAGAAAATCTGTTATCCATGTCCGCAGCCTTCCTCTCATCCCAATTTCAGAAAGTTTGTAGATTAGGCGTTTGTGTGAAACGATTTCGAACTCTTTCTTAAAATCTGTATAGATGACATCGGCCCTACCATCCTCGTCCAGTGCGCGAGTCAATTGCTCTGTCGAGAACAATAAACTGGAAAGGCACGAGCAGTTCTGTCTGAAGCCGTGCTGCAGGGTTGAAAGTAAATGATCCTGCTCCAGGAACTTCATTGTTGCTTTCTTAACTATAGCCTCCATTATTTTACAGCAGATACAGGTTAGACTAACAGGCCGGTGATTGTTAGCATTAGTGCGAGCCCCGTTCGTGTATATCGGAAAGACATTTTCTGACTTCCATTCCGGTGGCAGCCTCCCTAATTCGAATGACGAGCGGAAGATGTCTGCCAATGGTTTGGAGAGTTCATCCGCCAAGTCTTTCAAGAATTTGGCCGGTATATTGTCCGGACCCGAGGACTTTGCTTCTTTGAGATTTTTCAGCTCCCTTTCCACGGCAGCTGTCGAAAAGAGTATGGAGTCAAGCACGGGCCCAGTAGTCCCAACAGCACTGCTGGCACTGCGACTGCGAAACTGTGTTTCTCTAGTAAAAACCGAGGCAAAGTACTGTCCTAAGTGTTCGGCTTTCTCGCTGGTCTCAATGATCTCTGCGCCATTATTATCCTTCACCACCGCGACCGGGTCCTTATTTTTCAGTCTGCTGTTAACATAGTTAAATAAAATCATAGGCTTCTCTTCAGCCTGTCGGATAATTTTGGATTCATACTCCTTCCGTGCCTGACGGATACATTTGTTGACTGCATTTCGTTGACGACGAAATTCTTCGAAATGCGCTGGTGACGCAGTTCCCCTGAATATTTTTTATCTTTTACCTTTCTTTTGTAGTTGCCTCTTTAGGTTCCTACTTAACCAAGCAGGTCAACTAGCCGTTTTTTGTACTTTAGGTGGACAACAGCGCCTAATCAGATCGAGTGAAATCGTCTTAAAAGATCTCCAGTCGTCCTCCGGACCTCCCCTGTGTAATTGGTCCCAATTCACGGACAGCGATTCGTTCTCCATCGTGTTGAAATCTGCCTTCCATATATTAGGTTGGCCTCCTGTTCTCTTCTGGCGTTGAGAGAAGAGCGAGTAATCCCATAGTAGCGTAGTACGGTCACTTTTCCCGAGAGGTGCATTGGAATACACTTCGTTGATATTAGAGAAGTCTTTAGTGAAAACTAGGTCTAGACAATTCGCTCTCTGGTTCTCTCGAAATCTTGTTGGTACCTTCACATGCTGCGCCAGAGGGAGATCGAGTGTGAGGTCCAGTAGCTTATTGCTGAAAGAGGCTGGCCCACCGTTCACTGCCATAGCTTCCCACTCTATTGCAGGTGCGTTGAAATCCTCAGCAATAAGTACCTCTTGGTGGCTAGCTACGTCTTTGACTTAACCAAGGAGCGACTCATCAGCTGCACTCAGAAGGTTTGGTGGTCTGTAAACCGCCAGGAATTCTAGATTTTGTGCATTGCTCTTCTTTACCTTTATCCAGACGGATTCATATTCTAGGGAGAGGGTATGGGCTCTTTTAACTGCTGAAATTCCTGCCCTTACATATAAGACTACCTCTCCACCCTGTCTATTTTGACGGTCTCTTCAAAACAGTTGGTAAACCGGTATCGAAATGTCAGCATCCACGATTTCGGCATTAAGCCAAGTTTCCGTTATGGCAATGACGTCGGAGATTCATTCTGATACTATCGCTTTGAGTTCGTCAATCTTCGAAACAAGACTTTGAGCATTGGTTTACAAAAATCTCAATTGGGTACGAGCAACTCCGGCATACAGGCGTTTATCCTTTTCCTGGGATTGAGTGCAAAAGCCGGTCGAAGTTGATCGGGATGGACTGCTTTCCATCACTCCTAAGCTGCTAGAGTTATGGGCTTTCTAAGGAGGAATGGCCTCTGGATGCGTATAAATTTTCCGTCCACTATTCGGATATTTTTCTCGCCTAGACTCGACCGCCTGAGGACATTCAATTTGAGCCCCCTCCATTTTTCTCGCTCCGCGGGGAAAACTGCCGCTGAAAAAAAAACGATGGAAGGGCATGTTGACGCGCAGCTTTCCTGCTAAAAAGTAGCTGCGCTTGTTCGTCATTCTCAAAGACAATTTTTAACGGTCTCGGTCGGTCTGGTTCTTATTTTGAGTATTTTATTTGGCCCATCCTAAAAGCCTTTAATACTGTGACTTCCGAGCTCTAGTGGCCTAATATTTTCTTTCTCCTCTGTCGACCCAGCCGAGGAAGCCGTGTTTGCGTATGTTCGCTAACCTTCATTCTCTTTGGAAGAACAGCCAGGGAGATTCCTCAGCTTCTCCATCTCCACTTTAAGGCCCCTTATCCCCTTTTCTATTTCCGCAAATTTTTGAAAGAGTCCGAAACATGTCGTACAGGCTTTGTCTTCGTATTTGATATCCATACAGCTTACTAGACTCCTTGCTCGTTTGGCGGGAGGTGACTTGACAGCGATATATACAGAGTTGCAGTCGTTTGCACTACGAATACTGTTTACTCCTTTATTTATGTCAGTTTGGTCGCCGTGTGCGGCAAGTCTTGTGGTGGTCTCGCTGGTTACCCCACGACGGGACCGTGGTTCAAATCTCACTTGTGGCAAGTTTTTCGCACATTTTCCTGATGGTCCCTGCCAGCACGTGGCCCCCTCTTGAAAGGGGGCCAAGAAGGGGCTATGAGTGGGCCAGCCCCCTCGATGTTATCTCGTCGTTAGTGCACCATTACCAGGCATTACTCCGTGAATAAGCGTGCATTTTTCGGTTAAAGTTTGTTTTTTAATAGCAAAAATTACTTTGGGACCTCGGTAGTTGCGATTTTTACATATCGGGGCAACCATGATATAAAGCTCTTAATTGTTTAAGTGTGTCATTTTGCGGCACTTAACTTCTCCGTGAGCTGCGTTCTTCTCGTCGTGAGTGCTAATACTGTCTACTGTGGTCTACGTGCATACGTTACTGTGGTATGTAATGAACTGCCCTGTTGTTATCTTTTATGATATTTTGTAAGTTTTGACCTGTAAATAAGTATTACCATTGAATAATTGCCTCATAAAGTAGGAACAATATTAGACCCAATGATACAAATATTGCGACACGATGCAGATGCCCCAACTGGTATACCGATATCGTCGGCCTAGCCTGAGGTTTGATTATTTACCTGTTGCCAACTGGAGCACCTTTTAAAGATCTGGAGCTGGCGTTAAATATCGTTCCTCGCTTTAGAATCCACAATTGGGTAATTTCATACGGTGCATGCCTGCGGCTATTCGTAGAAGAACGTTTCCAAAGCGCAGAAGCATGGCTTTTCCGGTATGCTTGCTCAATTAATAGTCGTCTGTTTATATTACGTTCTTTAGATATTCCAATATGATTCTAAATAACCTGTGCAGCGTACAGCAACTGCACACGCATCGGTGCTTGTTGCTTGAACCGGTCAGTTCCTAAACCAGCTGATGATAGAGGAATGCTGGACAACAGTTTGTCAGCCCAGCCATCAATATGTTTTATCGCAATGCTTCATGGGTTACCATTTCATTAAATTATGAGAGGTTGGTTGATTCCGGATGGGTGGAAAAGGAAACATGCAGTTTGCTGTAAT